>CABHPH010152774.1:0-22692 GCA_902168325.1 Peromyscus nudipes
GTGTGTGTGTGTGTGTGTGTGTGCGTGCATGCAACTTGGGTGAGTTGGTCCTTTCCTTCAACCATGTGGGTTCTTGGTATCAAACTCCAATCACTAGACTTGAGGGCAAGCCTCTTTACCCACTGAACCGTCTTACTGGCCCCTCTCACGCTGGGATTAGGTGATGCCCACTGCCCTCTGTCCACCAGCTTAGTCAGTCTCTCATTTTCAGGTCTATTTTTGAGAATATTTTCGTCCTAATACCTGTTATGTCCCATCCCCGCAATCAGTCAGTCGATAGGTATAATTTTTTAAATGAAATTTTAAGTTTCTTATGTGGACAAATGCCAGTGGGAAGGAACCAGAAGGAAGGATTGACTCACAGCTACTGATACTGTTACCCACCGCCTTGTGCTGTGCAGATCCAGGCAGGCGGGATCAAGGGCAGGAGCCAAAGCTGGGGCAGAAGATAGGAGCCTGTCCAGCTCTCCCCAAGTCACAGTAGAAAGTAGGGCAGGGAGAGGAGGTGCCTGGCCTCAGCACTGGGTGACCCAAGTTGTAGTCCTAGGAGCACCTAGGGCCTGGAACTGTACCCAGACAGAGACGCTTTGTGTGAAGAACAGAGAGTCCCAAAGCTGGGGCCAGTCCTTCCCTCACAGGGGCAGGGCAGGGCAGGACAGAGCCGCTCCATTCTGGGACAGGCAAACTTGCTTGTGCTCTGATCCCCCTTCTCCAAACCCTGCTCACCGCTGTCCCCCTCTCATCCCCTCACTGCTCAGCCCTTCTTTCCTAGCTCCACATGCCTCCCACCCTCAGCACCAGCCCCCCATCCCCCACCCCATCACAGCCTTCTGCTCTCACCATCCCAGAGGCTGGCTCACAAGGTCACTTTCATCTCCCTGTCATTTCCAATGAACATTTTTAGT
This sequence comes from Peromyscus nudipes, assembly GCA_902168325.1. Taxonomy (NCBI): domain Eukaryota; kingdom Metazoa; phylum Chordata; class Mammalia; order Rodentia; family Cricetidae; genus Peromyscus; species Peromyscus nudipes. The sequence goes on from CABHPH010152774.1 coordinate 906, forward strand.
CCTTATCATCTTTGATGACTATTTGGCGATGAAGACGCCTTTTTGAAACGGTCCTTTCTTGTCTCCAGGTGGGTACTTTCTCCGAGAACATTTATTCTTCCTACTAAAACAACTCTTGTTGACGGAGCACCTGCACTCTGTTGGAGCTTTACATCCCTTGTAGATACTTCTCTTCGCCATGTGAGACAGGTGCAGGAAACAGACGAGGAAACCAAGGCTCCAGGCAACCAAGGCGTTTTCCCCAAGCCCCATAGCAACAAGTGCTGGATTTGAACCTAAGTCTGCTCCTTTGCCCTTGACTCTAGCTCGCTGGCTTCCCGCCTCTCTGGCCCTCCTTAGCTCCTTCATGGACACAGCTCTTTGCACCCACCCTCACTCCCTTCCCTGTCCCCTCCCCCACACCCCTTCTCCCATCTGCAGCAAGCTTCTCTGCGTAGTTTCAGTGCCCATTTTTGTTTAGACAATGCTTTACCACTCATCCAGACCTCACTCCCCAAGTCCCAGATGCTATTTACTGTTGCTGCTGCTGTTATTAAGACCCGAGGTTTATAGTGTTACCATAGGGTGGGTGTAGTGCCGAACTCGTTATGTGTGTTATCTTATTAAATCCTCAGAACACTGAGAGGCAGATATTCATACACTATTTTCCTAAGACTGAGTATTAGAGAAGTTATCAACTTGTCTCGAGGTCAGCAGAAGCCAAGCTTTATCTGATCCTTAAGTCGTTGTTTGAAACACAGTCTTGCTATGTAGTTCAGGCTGGCCTTGAACTCACCATCCTCCTGCCTCAGACTCCCTAATTCTGAGATTACAAACACCTAGCACCACACCAGGCTTAGTCACCATCTTACCTGCTGACTCTTTTATCGGGAGGTATGTTTAGCACCTCATATTTGAAATGGCTGAGTCTCAGCCTGTCTGTCCCTATTCAGCTGTGTGACCAGAGCAAATGGCAGGATGTTCAAGCTGTAGCCCAAATCCTGTCTTCTCATGATGGCTATTTTTTTTTTTTCGAGACAGGGTTTCTCTGTGTAGCTTTGTGCCTTTCCTGGAGCTCACTTGGTAGCCCAGGCTGGCCTCGAACTCACAGAGATCCGCCTGCCTCTGCCTCCCGAGTGCTGGGATTAAAGGCGTGCGCCACCAACGCCCGGCTCATGATGGCTATTTTAACAGACAGTCTTATTATCCCCAAGTCGACAGGATTCTACAAGACTCTTCTTCCTCTCTCCTTCCCAAATCCTTGTTCACCAAGATTGAGGACCGTGTATCTCCGGTAAGTACCCTTCTCACTGCCCAGCCCTAGTCCTTCTGCCTGAACACAGCAGGCAGCGGAACTTTCTGTTGCTATAGCTGGGTGGTTGTTAATTTGAATGGAGGGGTGGGGATGGTGGACCTATTAAAGCATGTTGGTCCTTGCTTCCACCTTGAGACAGGATCTTGGTTGTTTTTATGTTGCATATACAGGCTAGCTGGCGCACAAGCTTGGCGGTGGGCGGCGCGGGGGTGGGGGTGGGGGGATAGTTTCTATCTCTGCTTCCATCTTCCTGTAGGAGTGCTGGTATTACACTGTGTCGGGCTTTTTTTCTGTTGATTTGAACTTTGGTCCTCATGGCTGCATGGCAAGAGCTTTTGGTTTGTTTTGAGACAGGATATCTTGAAGTCCAGGCTGGCCTCAAACTCACTATATAGCTGAGGCCATCCTTGAACCTCTGCTCGGCATGCCTTCCAAATATTGGGATGACAGGCATATTCTGTAACACCCAGGGCTCTGTGCACGCTAGAGAAGTATTCCACCAACTGAGCTACATCCCCAGCCAGAAGCTGCACATGACTTTACGCACCATCTACTCAAAGCTCTCCCAGGATATCTCAGAGCCCCCAGCCACCAGAGTCCACACTCTTTGTCTTCCCTGTGCATGCACAGTGAGCATGCAGCTGACCTGTTGCCTCAACCCTGAGCCCTCAACTGTCAGCAAAAACTTCAGAACCTCAGCTTGACTTTCAAAAGTAGGGCATGTGGCCCCACATCTTCTGCAGCCCCAACTCCTCCCCAGCCCACCACGAAGCACAGAAGACCCTGTCTTTTCCCGCCCGTCTTTCCTCAAGCTCTGCCCTTCACATGGTCCCCATCTTTTCCCCACTGATGAGTGTTTTCCAGTAATATTGAGCCTAATGTTGTGTTTGCTCAGGTTTACAGAATCAATAGTTTCTGTTTCATAAAAACTAAGTGTACGCCGGGCCGTGGTGATGCACACCTTTAATCCCAGCACTCAGGAGGCAGAGTCAGGCAGATCTCTGTGAGTTTGAGGCCAGCCTGGGCTACAGAGTGAGTTCCAGGACAGGCTCCAAAGCTGCAGAGAAACTCTGTCTCGAAAAACAAAAACAAACAAACAAACAAAAAACCCCACTAAGTATACAATGGTCAGATGTCTCAGTAGGTAAAGACATCGGCTGCCAAGCCTAACAACCTGAGTTCATTTCTTAGGACTCACATGCAGAGAGGACTCTCTCAAATTGTCCTCTGACTACCACATATGCACCGTGGAACTGCACGCTCTCTGAAATAAATAGTAACTGTTCAAAAAACACTAAGTGGGGCCTGGAGGTACGGCTCAGCAGTTAAGAGCACTTGTTGCTCTTGCAGAGGAGCTGGTGATTTCCAGTTCCGGGGGATCCAACACCCTGCTCTGACCTCGAAGGGCACAAGGCGCACTTGTGGTACACACACACATTCAGGAAAGACATCCAAACACATAAAGTAAAATAACAGAAATCTTTAAGAGCCGGGCGGTGGTGGCACACGCCTTTAATCCCAGCACTCGGGAGGTAGAGTCAGGCAGATCTCTGTGTGTTCAAGGCCAGCCTGGTCTACAGAGTGACAGCCATGGCTGTTACATAAAGAAACCCTGTCTCAGGAAAATAAATAAGTAAGTAAATAAATAAATCTTTAAAAACCCACTTGGGTGTATGCACATAAAAACACATGTTCACATAGAGAATATACACATTTTTTTAATTTATTTTTTTATTTTTTTATTTTATTTTTTTTTGCTTTTTGTTTTTTGGAGCTGAGGATCGAACCTAGGACCTTGCGCTTGCTAGGCAAGTGCTCTACCACTGAGCTAAATCCCCAACCCCGAGAATATACACATTTAACATTCATTGCCTAGATACCACACATACAGGAAAACTGACTCAAAAAAGTTCACAGGCAGCCGGGAGTGGGCTACACCCTTGCTGTGATGGTTACCCTTTTGCCAACTTCACATAAGCTGGAGTTATTTGGGAAGGAACCTGGGTTGTGAACATGTTTCTTATCAGACTAGCTGGTAGACAAGTCCAGGTGGGGCATTTTCTTGATCAATGATTGATGTGGGAAGGCCCAGTCCATTGTGGGTGGTGCCACCTCCGGCAGGTGGTCTTAGGTTATATAAGCAAGCCATGGGGAGCAAGCCAGTAAGCAGCATTCCTCCATGGCTTCTGCTTGCGTTCCAGCCTCCAATTCCTACCCCGGCTTCTTTCAGTGGTAAGCTGTGAGATGAAATAAACCCTTTCCTCCCAAATAGCTTTTGAGCATGGTGTTTATCACAGAACTGAAAGCTAACTAGGACACCTGGAAACCCAGCTCTGAAGAGGTTGAGTCAAGAGGATAGCAAATTCAAGCCCAGGCTAGGCTTCAAAATGAGACCATGTCTAAAAAGCAATAAAATAAAATAATTTTTTTATTGTGTTGTTTTTTTCCATAATAGGCTGGGCATGGTGACACATACCTTGAATCTCAGCATTAGGAAGTCAGGTGCAGGTGGATCTCTGTGAGTTCAAGACTAGCCTGTCCTATATAACAAGTTCCAGGCCAGTGGCCATGATATACCCATATTAAGATAAACCTACTCCCAATCACACAACAAGTACCAGACAGTGTTTTGAATGATGACAGTGATTAGTTTTCTAGAAATCAGAAGAACATTATGTACAAGACATGAGAAAACCAGGTAAATGTAGAAAAGAGAGAGAGAGAGAGAGAGAGAGAGAGAGAGAGAGAATCCACGAGTATCCACGTCAGGGGCAGTGCCAGGGCAGTGGAAGGAGGGGTCAGAACTGGCTGGATGAGACATAGATGAGAAAGTCAGCGGGCAAAGGAAGGGCATGGAGGACAGTGACAGTTTCTTGTTGCTGCTGTAACAAGTCTATATAAACTTAGTGGCTTTGAACAACACAGGTCTTTTCTTACCGTCTGGTGGTCTGAAATCCATCTCACTGGGCTAAAGTCAAGGTGTCAGAGAGACTGCTCTCATCTGTGGGCTTTGACAGATCAATCTGTATCCTTCTTTTCCAGCTTCTAGGGAGCTTATACTCCCGGCTTCATCCTCAGAGTTCCTCACTCTGACTTTACCTCCATCATTCCGGCACCTTCTCTAAGTCCCTCCTCCTCCTCCTCCTCCTCCTCCTCCTCCTCCCTCCTCTTTTCCCTCAGAACCATTGCGATTCTCAGGCACGTCTGGACAATCCAGAATAATCTTTGCATCTCAAGATCCTGATCTTAATCACATCTTCAAAGTCCTTTTCTCGTATGAGGTAATAGTCACAGGTCTGGGAACTCAGACTTGGACATGTTGGGTACCATTATTCAGCCTACCACAGGAGGGTGGCCAATTATCTCACAATCTTCAAAATGCCCTCTAATGTGCATTTAGTTAGCCTGAAATTTAAGCCTAGCACTCTGAGGTTCACATAAGTTAAGTCATTTTCCATGTGCGTGCGTGCGTGCGTACGTGTGTGTGTGTGTGTGTGTGTGTGTGTGTGTGTGTGTGTAAGATAAGGTTTCACTATGTAGCATTGGTTGGCCTGGATCTGGTATGTAGACCAGGCTGGCCTTGACCTCACAGAGACCCATCTGTTTCTGCTTCCTGATTGCTGGGATTAAAAGCATACACAACCATGTCTTGTCTTAGGCAGACATTTTTCAAATACACCAAAAATGTCATTATTAAAGTTGTAGATAATTTTTTAAAATTGCACGTCAGTGTCACCGCCCAGAAACGGTTGGTGTTACATTTAGTTAGCAGAAGCGTTGAGGGCGACAGAGAACAGTGTAGAGCTAGCTAAGAATGGGACCGTTCATATAGTTCTAATTGCACATGCCATAGCAGATATTTTTTAAGCAAAAGTAAAAAATTAGTTTGAACTTAACTAGGAAAAGAGACAAGTAAAAATGTAATAAATGAACTCAAGTTGAATTATTTCTTCACCTCAAAAAGCAGTCATTCCTAAAAGATCTCTCTTGAGTTTAGAAAAATGCTTTCAATTAAGAAGCTAGGGTAGGATTTTTACCATCATGTTTCAGCTTTATACACTATTAATTGACTCTGCACTGTGGAAGAAAATGTGATTAGTACCGCCCTCCTTCAGCCCTCCTCTCCTCTCCAGATCATGCTGCCAATGTTGTTTTTATTTTATCAAGATGTATAATATTTACATTTTGTTCTACAACTAAAATTCCCGCAGTTTAATCTTAACCTAAATGGAATTAATGTCACCACCAGCCCTTTACTCCAGCTCTCCTCTCCTCCAGTCGTGGTTTTGATTAATTTCTTGGCTGACTGGATTTTGTCTTTTAAAAAACAAAAACAAAACCCACAAGGTTTTATGTATCCCAGGCTGGCCTCAAACCACTCTGGAGCTGAGGATGACCTTGAACTCCTGATCCTCCCGAGTGCTGGGATACCAGGCCTGTATCTCCAGGCCTTGGTTTAAGCAATGCTGGGGACCGAATCCAGGGCTTCGCTCATGCCAGGCCAACACTTTACCTACTGAGCCACATTCCTAGCCCTGAGTTTCCAGGGGGTTGTTTTTCTAGAAAGGTTCCAGAGTTCTCAGCCCACCCCCAGATTCATGATTAACCCTGTCGTTTACGCTTGCGTTCACCCTGAAGCCTCCGTAGATGCCGCTTACCTCTTAAAGCGCTAGCCTGGAGCAGTGCCAGACTGTCCAGAGCCGCACGTCCTAAGGTCAGCTACTCTGGTGTGTGGTGTCATCTTCAAGACGGACATCCGGCTCTCCATTGGGGGATTTTCCCCTGTATTTTAACCCTGTAGCATCTTCTGGCTTCAATTTTCGGAGCCTCCACTTGTCTTAAGAATGCTCCTGTCTGTGCTCACTGTGGTGTTGGTTCTCTTGCCTGCCTGGTGCTTTCCCGGCCTCATCTTTTCCTACCAGCTGACTCCACAGCCCATGCCTTTCCTCCACATCACTTTCAGCCACTGTGCACGCCGCTGTTTGTGGCTTATTTGCTGCGTCTACACCACCACTGCTTGGGTCCTCTATTATTTCTCTCTGTTCTCTACTCTCTCTACTCACCTCATGCTGTCTTACCATCTTGTCCTTGGGTCCTTTGTCCTATCGATATTATATATTAATAAGACCTACAACAGGAAGAACTTGTGGGAAATCTGCTTTTATTCCTTTGTTTATATTTTCTTCTAGATTGGTGTGAGTGTGTGTGAGCACTCGAGTGTGTAAGTGTGTGTATGTTATGTTCCAGATTCCTTCCCACTCTCTCACTTGATCCTTCCTGCCTGTGTTTTGCTCATGGTCTTTGTGCCTAAAGGCCATCCTTTTCTTTATCTTACTGCTCCCTGCCATGGCTCATGTTTAATAAACTCCTCCTTTGCATTGTAGATCCCTTCATCCCAACTAATTTATCCTCCCCTAAGGAACAGCTGTTGCTTTGGACCTGCCACACCTCCTAATGCTATGGCTTGACGGTGTCCTGGCTGGGACTACCAGTCAACCTTGCTGGTGCTTAAGTATATTCATCCTCCCAGGACCCTTAGACATCTGCTCCAATTGAAGGGGAGCGTATTCCATTCTTACAGCTTTATAGCTCAAGCCCCTGGAACGGCAGTCCATACCATGGAAGATGCCATATTCTTATTGCCTCTGTGGAGGTGTCAAAGAGGGTCATGGGGCTTCTACTTAAAAGGTTCTTTTATCAGGCCATACTGTAGTCAAGGCCATGGTGTCATCTGGGTACAGGTTGTTGTCAAGGGCCATGTCTGGGTCCGTGGTCCTACTGCAGTGAGGGTCTGTGTTGATGTCCAAGGCTCCTGTTACCATCGAAGGCCATGTGGATGCCCAAGATCTGGTGCCATGTTCTTGTGCGAGGGCCACACTACCTCTGGGGCCCTGCCTATCTGAGCAGCCTGCACTATCACGTAAGATAACGGTGATATCTTGACCTGGCTGCTGCTGAGGACCATGTCTGGGTCTGTGGGCCTACCATGGCTGGGGTCTGTGCTGAAGTCCAAGTCTTACATTGCCACCAAAGGTTGCAGAGAAGCCCGGTGTTGGGGCTGCAACCTGAGGCCTTGGTGATGTCTGGGGGTCATGCCATCACTAGAGCAATCCTAATCTGAGTGGCCCGTGCTTCTACCCAGAGCCAGGATGTCATTTGGGCCCAAACTGCTGCCAAGGACCACGTCAGTTGGGGCCTGTGGCCCCCATTGCAGTCTGTGGCCCATGTCACCCCAGAGGGCCAAAGGAACCCTGCGTAATGAAATCAGGGGGCCATCTTGAGCTGGCCCCGCCCTTTGCTGGCCCAGGGAAAGCTGGTCCTGCCTTTCACTGGACACTGCAGCAAGAGAGCTAGCCCCAACCCCCATGGGAGAGCTGACCCCTGCTCTTGGGAGAGACGGCCCCACCCCTAACCACAGGTGGGGGAGAACTGACCTTCATGGCATGGGCATTGGGGAACTGAGTCTGCCCCCTCGCCTGAGGCGGGCGACCCCAGTGGCCTGGACTGACCAGCTCACCTACCACCCAGGCCTTCGGTTGGCCCACCCCATCTACCCCATCTAGGACCTGCTGGAGCTCGTGATGGTCCTGTGGAATGATACCCGTAGGATCTCCATGATTTGAGGCAGCCTCAGAATATCCCAGAGGAGTTCCGGTGAGGACCCAGTGATGATGGTGTATTGGAAACCAGAGGCCTTGAACCCGACCAGTGACCCATTGCAATGAACATATGCTAGTAAAGCTGACGGGACAAAAGGGTACACTGTGACACACTGCAGCTCCCAATGCCACCATGATGAATGAAGAGGTGTTGGAGAGGCAGGAAAGATGGAGGAACGAAGAGGTGTTTTGTTTTGTTCTTGTTTTTGTTTGTTTACTTTGATTTGGTTTTTTTTGTTGTTATTTGATTTTTTTGCACTGCAGGGGTGAGGGGAGAATATGGGGGGACCGGAAGGTGAGCAGAATTAGGGTGCATGATGTGAAATTCCCAAAGAGTCAATAAAGAAATGATGTTTGTTTTTTTTAAGTTCCCTCATCACGATGGCCTGACTTTCCCTCTGCCTACATGCTCATCTGCAGGGCCACGTTAGTATGAATCTCGTTTGCCAGTTCACCTTTCTGAATACTTCACTGCACTCAAATCTTGTGTTACTTTGGGGAGGGGGGGTTGTCATTATTTAAGGATTCTTCTAAATTCCTTTGATTGTGTCCTGTTTCGGTTTTCGTTCATTTTCTTAGTGGGGCTGGGGTGGAAGGATTCTATGATGGCTTCACTCTTGTCCCATCCTGGCCTTGCTTCGTCCATTTCTCTCTTCCCAAACGCCTTTCCTCTGGCCAACTCTGGCGGTTCCTTAAAAACTGTCCCTAATGCTCTCTACTGTGTGTGCTGTGCTCCTAGGGGACACACTCCTGTAGAGAGAGAACTCTCTGCCGGATGGGGCAGGGACACATTAGAAAGCCTCGTTCAGTGTTTCTCCTTCCATCCTCCGCCCCTCTCAGGAAGCATCTCTGCTGCTATATTCTCCTGACGTCCCTGTCCTAACGAGGCCCAAGGTGTTCCTGCTGTCTTTCTACAGCCACAGGAAAGGCCTCAACTGGGGCCACACCAGACAAGCCACAGACCAACATACCACACAGAGGTACCCTGTGCACCAAGTCCCCTAACACAGAACACTGTGTGTTTGCACGTCAGCACCACAGTTTGCATGCAATTCCACAGTAGCATTTGCTGTTGTACCTATATCCTTTGCACACAGCCCCAGCCGTCTGGCTTCTCTCTGGGGCCATCGCCTGAATCTCCTGAGAACCTGCCCTGCCCCCTGGTGGCCACTCCCCTGGAAGTACTCTATCTACCTCCTTGGCCTGCTGTCTAGTCAAAGAAGTCTCTGGCCTAGAACAGCCTCCCTCTCAAAGTAACCTGTTAGGTTAGGACCCCTATGATATCCTCCACACCAGTCCGTCCACTCAGATTGGTATGCGGCAAAGCCGTTGCAGAAAGAGTGGCCAACTGTTCCACTTTGCTTGGGATGGGTTTTTTCCAAGATTTGAGATATTCAGTACCAAAACCGGGAAAGCTCCAGGCAAACCAGGACCAGGTGGAGATCTTATTCCTTTGACACACTATGTCTTCAGATCAGTCTCCTCAGCCAGGACCTATCAGACCTGCTCCTTCAGACTAGTCCTTTAAATCACAATCTCCTGGGATGCATGGACCAGACTAGTACCTTCCCTTCAAGCTGACCCTGTTACCCAGGCCTCTCACGCAGTTCACTCTCAGGTTAGCGCGCCCTCCCTCCCCCCTCCCCCCCCCCAGTCAGAGTGGCATTACCAGATAAGGTCCCCCCCTGCTGCTCTCCTCAGACCAACCTACCTCCCTTTTCACCTCTGAGGAGAGTCTGAAGAAGAGGGAATTACACTCCAATCCTTCCTGCCTACAGGGCTCTATGTGGAAGCTTCTAAAGGTTAGGCGCTCTTGACTGTGGATACAGTGGGCATATAGGACTAATGATACAAAGATACACAGGTGCAGGACATACCACTGGAGTTCAGAGCCAAGCACCCATTCTCTCCGTGTGACAATGAACTTCCTGAATCTCATCCTACAGAGGTAGTAAGCTCCCTACTGTTGACAGGGGCTGGGGGCTGTCCGGAAGGAGTCCTGCCTAATGGCTACCTCTACCCTGGCTAGCTGCTGGGAATGCAGACCCAGGGTCTCCATGCTCATAGCCACTAGCCTCGGAACAGGAATGAAGGGCAGGCAGGTGGCCGAGAGGGGGCAGCAGAATCTAGGACAGACCCCGGCTCAGACCAGGGAGGAGCAAAGGCCACAGCCTGGGGTCTGGATGTGGGGCAGGAACCCAGAGGGAGGCAAAGGAAGAGGAGTTGAGTCTGGGAAAAGGGACCAAGACTGGGATGGACATGGGGATGGAGATGGTTGTAGAGAAAGACACATATACACAGAGACAGGGATGGAGAGACAGAGACAGACCAGATGGGGTTAGAGACACAGGGGGATGGGGAGAAAGGCAAAGAGAAAGAGAGGGACCAGGCAGAGATATTAAGAAAAGGAAGGAGTCAGAGGGCAAGAGATGGATAAAGAGGGAAAACAACACAAAAGACAGAGGAGGAAAGAGACAGAGACACACAGAGATGCAAAGATTGGGGACCAGAGGAAGAGAGAAGGCTCAGCGGTTAAGAGTGTGTGCTGTTCTTCCAGAGGACCTGAGTTCACTTCCCAGCATCCATGCCAGGCAGCACATAACTGCCTGTAACTCCAGTTCCAGGGGACTTGGGACCAGGCCAAAGACTTATCCAGAGACAGGGGGATAGAGAGACCCAAATATAGAGACAAGAGTCAGGTCAGAGAGGAGAGGGGTAAAGCACAGGGCAGCCACACTGAGAGGAGAGATCCTGCAGCCAGGTTGCTGATAGATCAAGACATAGAGGGTACCCCATTCCCAGTGCAGTTTGGGGGAGCAAACAGAACTAATGAACTGAAAGACTGGTCTACTAGGCTGCTGCTGCTACACAGGCTGCAGATATGGCCCCCAGCTTCCCTGGCCCCTCAAAAATGTTCTGTTCCAGCTCCAAGAACTGGTGCCTATACTCATCCCAGGCTCTCCAGAACTACCCTGCAGCGGGCTGTGGAGAGATGGCGCTCAAGGGAGGCAGCAGGCACCAGCAGCTGCGACCCTCCAAAGTGAATGTTCTCTGAGGTTACGGGGTGAGGGCTTGCAAGGAGGGGAAACCACCCCCAGAGTCAATGACACTGACCAGAAGGGCTCAGGACAAGGCTGATCCCTTGGGGTTGGGGGCAGGGAGATACCCCAGTTCTCCCCTCCATAAGCCTCCAAGGCTTCAGCAGGCCCCCTCTCCTTGCTCTGCCCCCTCCTTTCCAGGCCCAACATAATTGCTTTCCCATGTTGCTAATGGAGGCCAGATTGCTGATGCCCAAGCTTTGGGTGGGCTGTGGGTGGGTCAGGGCTGACCAAGGCTCTCGAGTCAGAAAGGCAGCACAAGCCAGAGACCCTCTGACTTCAGCCCACCCACCTTAAAGATAGGCAAGGGGCAAGGTTCTAACACACTGCGGGACTATTGATGTTCTTGGCAAGACAGCTGGTAACCCCTGATCTCTACATAACCCTGCTGGACCTAGAATGCAGGCTCCAGCCTGAGCCACACCTCGCCGAGCCCAAACCAACAGGCAGAATTGGGAGTTCAGAGTACAGATGCAGGTCCACAGCTACTTCTTAGGATGTCCGCTCTGGGAGTCTCTTTCTGTGCCCAAGGAGGTACAGTTCCCATTGTTTGAAAAGCCACAGGTTAGCCGGGCATAGTGGCACATGCCTTTATTCCCAGCATTTGGGAGGCAGAGACAGGTGAATCTCCATGAGTTTGAGGCCAGCCTGGTCTACATTAAGTGAGTTCTAGAGCACCCAGAGCTCCATAGTGAGGTCCTGTCTTGAAAACAAACTAACAGAAATGCCACAAGTTACCCTGTGTTGGGTCTTTTCCATCCACAAGTCTCTACCTGAAACATTCTCTCTCTTTTTCCAGCCTGGGGGACGGCCAACCTCCCTCACTCTGTAGACCCTCCTCCGCTGGGACTAACTCAGTCTGTATCTTGTCTAGGCCTGATGCACCAATGCTCTAGGTCTGTGATCTCTCTCCCAAGGCATAGTCCCATGTGGGCCTGCAAAGGCTGGTGCAAAGTGCCTGGTCTGAGGAGAAAGGGTCGTGGTGCCCAGGGGGATTCTTGGTGGTATCGAGCACCTGCTATGGGGTGGACTAGAGCAGACACTCTGGTGTGTGTGGCTTTGATGACACCCCACTTTTCTCCAAGCACATAGAACAGCCTGGCTTCCAGGCTAGGACTCTGGCCTCTTCCCACCCTACCTCAGAAGTCTGTTGACTTGACTCTAGCCCTGGATATTTCCAGCAAAGGAGCTTTGGTAAGGTGGCTTCTATGAGAGAAATTGGGCCTCTTGCTACATAGCCCTGGTTGGCCTGGAACTCACTATGTAGACCAGCTAACCTCAAACTCACAGAGATCTTCTTGCCTCTGCCTCCTGGGTGCTGGGATTAGAAGAATGTGCCACCATATCTGGCTGGAATTGGACCTTGAACACATATGGGACAACCAGGAGAAGTCGGAGGGAACTTAGACCGTTTAGGGACTTTAAAAGCCCCAGATCCCCCTAAATACTATATATATATATATATATAAAAATAATCTGAGACTTAACCCTGTATAATTCCAATTCTGAAGCCCAGGTCCAATCCCTATCCATGCTCTAAGGAATCTCTGCCTTCCTGCTTGGCCAGGCCTGGGACACTGTGTTCTGAACCTCTGTGGCCTGGCTGAATACCTGCTGGTCCATCTGGACTAGGCCTCCCTAGAAGGTAGCTCTGGGGGTGATTCATAAACAGCCGGCCAGAACTTCAGCGGCTTCTCCAAGTGACTGGTACCCCATGTGGGTCCATCTCCCACAAGTCTGCCCTCGGCTGCAGGGAAGCCCAACCCATCATCCGTAAGGAACCGCGGCCTGGTTTCTCTTCTTCCATGCCTGCAGGGCAGAGGTCCTCAGAAGAGGAGTTCCCTCCCAAAGTGGTTCCGTTCCAAGGTCTCATGAAATGGTGACGTTTAATGAGAACTCCCTACCCCTCCCACCCCTGTATATACATCTATAAAAAATTCAAATACAGCAAGTTACCATTGAGTCAGACTAGAAGGGACCGACAGGACATTAAATACTGGGGGCAGGAAGGGTCCATGGAGAATCGTACAAAACAGGGGCAGAGGTGGAGTGACTGAAAAGTGTGGGCACCGGGGGGAGGGGGATGGCTGGGCCCCCCCAGTGTCAGGAGCTTATAATCTGATGGTGGCAACAGAGACCCTGGGACAGACAGGAGGCTGGGGCAGGAGGAGGAAACTGGCTATGGGGGGCTCCCCTCAGGTCCCCCAAGGGCTCCTGGTAGTCGCTGGCGTTGGAGGGTCCAGCCCGAGGGGGGTAAGATGAGAGGGGGTCTTTGGTGGGTGGGTTAGCTGCATGGTCCTCCCTGGATAGAAAGGAGGGCCGGCTTGGTGTGGTAGGGGCTAGGGGACGGCAGGCCCGGGCCTGCCGGGGTCTCTACAAATTGTGTCTGAAGAGAATGCAGAAGGTCCTCCTGCCCGTGTGCAAAATAGAAACCGGGGTCTGCAGGCTCAGCTCCAGCCTCCTGCTCCTCTGCAGGTGCTCTGGCGTGTCCTCATAGGATGCCCGGCTCTGGGGAGATAGGCAGGGGAGGTGGGGCTGTGAGGGTGGAGGCTGGGATGGAGGTCCCTAAGGCCCTCCCTCCCTCCCTCCCCTTGCTGCCCAGCCTCACTCGACCTACCAGATCAGGAGATTGCTGGCTGTGGCAGCAGCGGCAGCCAGGGCCAGAGTGAAGGGGACACTGGTCATGAAGGGTGTCGAGGGTCCTCCGCCGCTGCCTAGCTCTCCGGGGTCACAGATCTTCGTGGTGGGTGGGGGTGCCAGTGAGCTGGTGGTGCTGGTCGTGGTCTCTGGGGAGCATGGGGGAAACTCAGGGCAGGGCCAGGACTGAGTCCCACCCAGAGCTGGGGTTTCATGAGGCACACTGTTCCTGCTTCCTGATGGGATTCGTGTGGCCTCTCCCATCCTGCTCCCCAAGGCTCACAGGTGACCCCTGCACCCAGTCATCCCTACCTAGGACATCTAGAGATCAAGAACCAGGAACGCAGGTGTTGGGCAGGTGGGTGGGTCTGTGACAGTCAGAGAGGGTGAGTCACAGAGCTTCTGCTACTAACTAGGAGGAGCTGGAGGGAGTGCGCACAGAAGACAGGGCAGGGGGCGGGCAGGCTCACCGGGGGCCTGGGCTTCCGTGGTGAGATGGCGCGGTTCCTCCGTCCAGGGTGTGGCGTGAGCAGCCACGCTCCAGTCACTCCACGTACCAATCTCGTTGTCCTTGGCTGCCACCTGGATGATGTACTCCTTCCCAGCATAGGCATCCGTGATGGTATGTGCTGTGCCATCCGACAGCTCCACCTGCAAGGCCAGTCACGGGACGGGGTGAGAAGAGACACCTTTGGGGTCGCAGGCGAGGTGTCCCCAAAGGAAGCCAAGATGCATCTTAGGAGAGGGACATGAATGTACCCCTGGAGGGAGTGAGGGCTTCCTGTGGGGAGAGGGGCCACAATGAGCGACCTTTACTTCTTATGGGAGAGTAAAGCCATCAGGAAGAAGACCTAGAGGAGGGGCCTCAGGCATGAAGGAGGCTGGGATGCTCCCAGAGTGACTCTGCTCGGTAGCCATGATGCTGTTGTCCAAGACGCTGTCGTGCCAAGGGGAAGACTAATGGAGAGCAGCGTGGTGGTAGGGTACCTCCTTCTCAGTGTAAGGTACCTCCTTCTCAGGGAGTCATGGAGGAAAGGCCACAAGCACCGACGCTGGAGAGATGCCTAAGATAAAATTTTGGCTCTATCTCTTGCTAACTTGGAGATCAAGCTGCTTAGCCTCCATCGGCTTTGAGTCCCTATCCATAAACTGCTATTAGTGACAGTATCTGCCTTAGATTCATAATGAGGACTAAGCTACGAGGAGAGTACCAATTAGACCTCAGCCGACACTGTCACTGTGGGTTTCAGCCCAGAGCCAGTGTACCCACCACCTAGCCCCAGTAGGGCCTCTCCCAGAAAGGCTTCCATGTGGTATCACTCTGCTTGAAGTAGGAAGGGGTGGGGACAGTCCCCAGGGTGACGGGACTGCGGCTCCATTTCCTCCTGGAGGAATGGCATCACCACTCCACACCCCCGTCCCGTTTGCTGGCCTCATCCTTCTGGTCTCCCCTCCATTCTCCAGGGCGGCCTGCCTGTCCGGCGCCCCTCCCAGACCCAGGCTGGGCTCTGGTTCATCTCAGCGGCACCTGCCGCCTCATTAAGCCTCCTCGTAAACAGGGGCAGCCGGCGGGGGTGAAGGGGGGGCTGCTCTGGGCCATGTCTGGCTTTAGGGCCTTTTTGGTTCCCGTTTCAATCTTCACCACAGAAAAATAAGGTCTAGGCCACCTGACCTGCTAGTCTGTGATACCCTTGCGTGTGTGTGTGTGTGTGTGTGTGTGTGTGTGTGTGTGTGTGTGTGTACACCCATCCATGTGCTGTCAAGGCCCATGCAGAGCAGGAAGCCTCTCTAAGTGCTGCTGTATCTGTGGTCCTGATGCTGAGTCCCAGGTAAAGGTCAGGGTCATGCTGACATACACTTGAGCCCAGACCCTGGCCCGTCAATCCTATTCCCAAGCCCTAGAATATGGGTGGGCACCAAAAGCCTTCCTCTCACGGAGGTGAAGCTCCAGTCCCAACTCTGGATCTCACTCTCCTCTGTCTATAAAGATTCCCTCTGGCTGATTAGCTCACTTCTCCCTCCTTCTTGGCCTACAGAACTCCACATGTCTTTCCCCGAAGACAAAGGAGAGAGCCCAGGGGAGTGGATCACTGGGGACTCGTGACACTGTACTTCTCGCCAATGATCTCCGGGCAGCGACAATCCTAGGCCTGGACCCTCCTTGCCAGGTTGTCATTAATCCTTCAGAGAAGAGCTCTTCAATGGACAGGCGCTCTCACTGGCCTGGAAGCCCTCTACCCAGTCAGCTGCGGATGTCAGACCTGAGTCAGGCCGAGTTAGGGCCGAAGCAGGTGACAAAGGTACCCACGCTGGGCTCCAGTTCTTGCCTTACGCTTGTCCGTGCTGAGACAGCTTCTGCCATACCACCCGGGCCCTATTCTTACTTACATATTCCTAGTCTACATTTTCCCTGAAAACCAAAGTGACGTTTTTCTCTGCTCCCCTCTTCCAGCCTACACCTGCTACTCTCCAAAATCAAGGACAGGGAAGATATTCTATACAAAATTCAAGTTGAAAAGAGCCACACATCTAACCTGTCCCAACGCCTATGAGACATGAAATAAGGAACAACGTGCACTGGACATGCATACTCTCAGTGCAAAGGTGAGTCCTGCCCACAGTATAGGCCCATGTACGGTCCTTGGCATGTTGGTCCCATATACGGATCAGCATGGTTCCTGCTGGAAGCCACGTGTGTGTGTGTGTGTGTGTGCACACGTGCATGTGTGTGCGTGCGTGTGTGTGTGCATGTGCCCGTGCCTGTGTGTGTGTGTGTGTGTGCATGTGCCCGTGTGTGTGCGTGTGTGTGCATGTGCCCGTGTGTGTGCGTGTGTGTGCATGTGCCTGTGTGTGTGCGTGTGTGCGTGTTCCCGTGTGTGTGTGGGGTGGGCAGCATGCCAGGTCCACTGCCAGGCGTGTGCGCTGCGACGCGCAGAGCTGCTGCCTGTAGCTCGTTAGCGGGGGAGGGGGCTTGTGAAACCAGACCCTGGTTATTAGCAATGCATTAGGCGCGGGCAGCTGGCCAGGCGGGAGGGACTCCGGACTCTGTCAGGGAACACGTGAGTGAGAGTGTGAGTAGCCTTGGTGGGGGCCAGGCCTACAACCAGGACAGGCACCTAGGAATCAAATTACATGCTTTAAAGGCCAGACGGGAGAAGGGCAGAAGGAGATGGCACTGGAGCCTGGTGGGGGTTCAAGCTGACCCCCAGTAGACAGACTGGCTTGCCTCATGGAACACTCCCAACTCTAGTCCTAGCCCAGAGCTCATGGGCCACCCAGAGTGCCCACAGTCTAATAGGCCCTGGGCTCTCAATATGAGAATACCCAGAAGTCTTCAAATCCCTGGCTATTTCCTAGAGCTCTCCATCATAGCTCGATCAATAGCCAGACCATAGCCTCACCCCACACTGACCCTTGTCCACTGTTTGGTTCCCAGTCCAGGCCACTACCTGACCTATAACCTTAAAGTGACCTTTAAACTAGGCCTAACTTTGGAGCCTGAATAGTCATTAGGATCTAAACTCACCCCCTAGACCAAACTTGACCGCAGTGTCTGGTCCTAACCCCTTGGGTCCATCTGCAAATCTTTGAGGGGTGGGACCATCCTGTTCTTTGGGTCCATCACAGACCCAGTGTGTAATGGGAGGTACCTGATCAGGGTTGACAGTCAAGATTAGGAGTAGGGATCGTTAAGAATAGGACAGGAAACCCTTCACCTCCCTCCCAGCACTTCCCTCCACTACCCTCAAAGACATGTTCTGATGAGGATGCCTCCCTCAGCTCCATTCATCTTCCCAAGCCTACCCGATCCCTTTCTCCCCGTGGCAAGCCTCTGCCACTGGGTCCCCTTCTGGTGCTGATACTACCTGGGGCAGTTTCCTCTCTCACAGTACCGCACACTCAGGCATCAGGATCTGGGCAAGGCAGGGCACTCACATGCTGCCATTGGTCCAGGATGAGAGGCCGGTAGCGCAGAAAGAACTTGAGAGGGAAGGATTCAGGGTCAGGCCAGGTTGAGGGCGTCTGCCATGTCACCTCCAGTCGACGAGGGTTGCTGGGCACTGGCCGAGCTACCACGTTTTCTGGAGGATCAGGCTTCACTATTAAGGAGACATTTGTTTCATTAGTGTGCTAATCTCTGGGAAGAACCCCACACTGTCCGCTCCAGCCACTGATCAGCCATCTCTGTTGCCAACAGTTGACATGACCACAGCTACCATCTCTCTTCCCGTTGTCAGCTCTGGCAACTACAATGAACCACCACCTAATGAGTCACCAGCTCTGACCTCCCCATCGTCACGCTTGGCCATCACTACAAGTCACAGTCACCAGCTCTCGGTAGCAACATCCTAAATTTCAACCAACCTCCATCACAACTCCATTCTCACGCTGTCCAGCACGCCGAAGACGAAGCCAACACATCACCCCTATTGCCGCCCAGATCACCTCTCTTCCACCGGTATCACACACTGCCCCTGCTGGCTCCCCCTCGGGCTTTTTCAGTTCTAAACGGGGACTGGACACCCTCATTAGAGTCTAGATTTGAGGATGTTCTTTGCGTCAGAGGTAAGCTGTGGATCTGATGGTAGCAGCATCCAAGGGCCCAGCTCATATTGAAATAATCTGACGGAAGAGCCAGCAGTGAGGCTTGCGGGGAAGATGGAGCAGAGGAAGGCGAGAGACTGTCTCAGAGACAGATAAAGGGTTTGTCTGGGATGGGATGGGGTAGGAGCAGGCAGAGCCTGTCTGGAGTATGGCAAGGGCAGGCAGAGGGTCTGGATGGGATAAGGGGTGGGGTGAGGGCAGTGTCTCTCCTACTCCTGACTCCTGTTCTGACACCTCATTTATCACAGACCGTAAGGAAGCCATTAGCATGGGGGGGGCTGCAGCTGCGCAGGAGTCTGGCCCAGCTCGGCCCCCTTCCCCCCGTTGCACGTTCTTTGAGCCAAAGAGACAATGAAAAGAACTGCTGGAGAAGTCTCTGCCCTGCAGGTAAGGATATCCACTTGTGCGATCACAGATGCACATGAAGGCATGTCTGCGCCATTGTGCACACACGTGAACATCCCCACCAACGCGCAGGTACACCTCTGACACGCTTTCACCCTCCCAGAGTAGGCAGCGGTTCCCCCCACCATCACCACCACACGCACCAATGGTGAACTCGTCGAAGGTAATAGCCGTGGTGTTGTGACCCAAGGCATTGCTGACACTTATGGAGACCTTGTACTTGATGGTGGAGAACAGGTGCATGTAGCGGATGTGGCAGCGGTTCTTGAGGGCTGGGTCCTTCTCACAGACCATAATTTTGGAGCCGTGCCTGGAAGGGAAGGAGGCCCAGGTACTGTTACCAACATCGGGGGTCAGGCTGGGGCAGGCTGGGGGAAGGTCAAGCCCAAGGCTGGGCCGGGGTCTTGGACTCAGGACGTGATGAGGAGAGGGGGAGGTCAAAGGTCAGGGCTGGAACCGGGTCAAGCGCGCAGTTACTCACAGCACAGTCACATTGAAGGTATTGGGGATGTAGGTAGGGGTGGGCAGATGCCAGCTGCAGTAGAAGCCCTTGGGGTAAGTGTTGGAGCGGCAGCTGAGCACAGGCTCCCGCGGCGGCACTGGGGGGTGAGGATAGGGAGGTCAGGGCCTTCTTGAAGCATCCAGTCCCCTGTACTAGTTTGGGGACAGGTGGGCCCCAGGGCCCCAGCACTCCCCCCTTACCTATCATCGATGCCAAAGGTTGGGGGGGGGGTGCTGTCAGCGAGGGTCTGAGGCTTCCCAGGCCACAGAGAGCCAGATGTTTAATTAAAGAAAAACAAGACTGTGTGGAGGATTCCTCCCCCCACACCTGCTCAATGGAGGCAGGAACTGGATGGGGGGGGGGAAAAGGGGGGGGGGGGGGGGGGGGGGGGGAGCTGTGAGTCCCAGCTCATCGATCACAGCGCGGAGATGATGTCTCAGGGAATTGTCCTTGCCCATGTCTCCTATCACAAATGTGCACACGTCCAAGAAAGTGCCGTGGACACTGAAGGGAGCCAAATGGTCCTCTCTACCTGCTAGGGTGACCTGTGCACCTTTGGGAGAAGAGAAGAGCCCTCCACCCGGGCCAACCGATACAAGAATAGGCCTGGTAGCCACACAGGAGTACAAACTGGACAGGCATGACCCATCCACGTGTGTACAAGTCTGCATGTATCAGTGTATGTGACACACATGTCTCTGACATGAAGGAGTGACTGGAAACATAAAGCATCTACGCAGCTCTTGGTCACATCATCCATGCACAGCCATATGTGAATATTTATGTGTGCAAAGTGTCTGTTGGAAGAGAGCAGATGTTCCATTGGTGTGTTTCCCCCTGGCTCCTGGCTCCAGCCTCCGAGTGCTCCGCCACCTTTAAGAAAGGCTGTGACATGATCAGTGGCTGCCTTCAATGTGGAATAAGGAGACACAGAGAGGGATACTGTTTTGCTTGAGGTCACACAGAAAACCAGAACTGAAATTACTCTCAGAAAGGTATTACTCACCTACATGACTACATTTGGGAAGTTCTTTCTGTTGTCTAACTGTGCTTTTTGCTGCCGTGAGCATTTAGCCCAGCTGTCCCACCTTCAGGCACTGGGCAAGGCATGAGGACAGGCGGCTCAAGTTCCTGGAAGGAGGCAGCTTCTGTGATCTGACCCAGGCAAGGAATGTCTGTCTGTGGTTCCAGGGACACTGACACCTCTCTTCTGTGCCTCTCCCCTCCCCACCCCCTGCCTGACAGGTGGACAGGGGTAACTGAACAAGCCAGGGACAGTGAAGGGGAGTACATGTCTACGCTTGTAGAGTGGCTGTGGTGACCCTCGGGGGACCAAGGTTTCCACAGTGTACACGACTTGGGGTGACTTCTAGATGCACACATCTAGTATGTGAAATCTGTGTGACGACGTGGCGGAGCCCGGGACACATGCCCCAGAGTGCAAGCCCGGCTCTGCAGCAAGAGCTGAGGGGCAGGAAGGGCACCAGGAGAGCCTCCCTGCAGCAGGTGGAGACACTGGGCAGAGCAGCCCTTCCCCAGAGCAGGGGAGAGCACACAGGGGCTGCCTTGTGTCTGCTCACCACTGTCGTCCTTCCCAGGGAACCTGCCCATCTCATGGGGTTCCCTGTCATCCTGTGTGCCTGTGGTGTTCCTGCCCTATCTACCCCATGGGTATAGAGTGCTGTATGGGGGTGGGGTGGGGGTGGCCAAGGACACAGGAAGTGCCTTCTGGGGGCCTGTGGGCCAGGCCAGAGTTGGCAGCCGCTCTAGGAGGAAAGGACATTCCGAGGTCGCCGAGAAACCTCCACTCCCCGCTCCCGCGGCTACCCCCCCCTTAACCCCAGCTTCAAAGGAGAAGAGCGCTGGGGGGGGGGGGGGAAGCTGCAGAGTCAGCTCCCTGCTGCCTGCCCAGGGTGTGGAGGGCAGAGCAGGCCATGGCACTGGACTCACTCACAGCCCCCTCCCCTGGATGGGCTGACGTATCTCCACCCCTTTCCTTCTATCCTCCCCTTCAGACCAGTCCCCTCTCAAACCTCCCCCTCAAACCAGCTCCCCTCTCTGAATGGGCAGGTCACAGTGGGTAGGGGCCAAGCAGGGGTTCGGTCTGTCATCTGGCTACTCCTGCCTGGCCCAGGGCCCTGAGAAGAGGAGGGTTTGGGTTCCCTGACAGGGACCAGGTTTCTCAGAGGGGAAAGGAGGAAAGAAAAACAAAGAAAAGGAAGAAAAGGAAGGAGTGAGTTGCTGCAGCTGGAGCCCAGCTGAGGGGCCGGGTGGGCGGAGATGGGGGTGCAGTGAGAGACCAAGTGTGAGGCCGTGGGACAGTATGGGATTGGGAGGCCCTGGCGTTGAGTGTGCTGTGAGCTCGGAGAACTGTTGGAAGTCATTGTGGCTTCATGGGCGACTCCTGGCCATGTAAAAGTGGAGGCTGTGTGGGACAAGCTGGAGGACCGTGTGACGTGGGGTGAGGCCGCCTGGTGTCTGTGAGGGCAAGGCTTGGTATCTCACGTCCTCCTGTGTGTCACCATACCTGAAACACGCAGCCGGCCAGCTACACTGTATATGTGATGGAGCTTGAATCGGAATGAGC
>CABHPH010152774.1:22792-36789 GCA_902168325.1 Peromyscus nudipes
TGTAGACCAGGCTGGCCTCAAACTCATAGAGATCTGCTGGCCTCTGCCTTCCGAGTGCTGGGATTAAAGGTGTGTGCTACCACACCTGGCTCTGAGTGTGCTTTTCAAACCATGGGTATGAGAAGAAACCCTGAATTCCCAGCATGTCTACAGATGGGCTGGACCTGGTGTGAGGGTACGTCAGGGGTGTTTGAGCGAACTCCTATACATACATGACAGTGTCATATCTGGGTATGCGGCATGCTCTCAGATGCCCAGGCAGCCCGAGTTTCCCCTTGTGGGGGTTCCTGAGATGCCTGAGTGACTTTGTCAGCTGGGACAGTGTCTGAGTCCCATACAGGGCCGTGTGCGTGTGCCTCTGCTGGCCTGGGGTTTGTTTGTTTTCCTCCTAATTGGCTTGTTTTTCCATGTCCAGCCCACCAAACCGCATGTTTTTCCTCTCATCTAGCCAGCCCGCCTGGGCTGGAGCCCCCAGCACGCATGAGGCCTGCCCGCTGGCCTAGAGAGGAGGAGAGGCAGGCTGCCCACACCCTGAGCCAGGCCAGATCAGGCCAGGGTGGGGCGCACTGACCCTTCCGCTGCAGCCCTGCCCACACCACACCCACACTCCTCCTGCCTGGCATTCAAGGCTCATGGCCTGTCTTAACCTTTGCTTGTGGGATCTCTTGAGGTACCCCAAGTTCTGGACTCCTGAACACCTCCTCCTGCTTGCCTCCCACTCACTTCTCCTTGACATCTTTAACCACAGTCCTGTGAGCTCCTCTTTTCTTGCTGGCCAAACAGAGCTGGGGGCCGCGGTGCTGAACCAGGAGCCTCTATCTGGTGACTCTCGGTGGGAGGGGCCGAACAAGAAACTGTCCATTTAAAAATTATTTTAATCTCTGGTTTGTTTTAGCTTAAGATCGGAATGATAGCAGTGTCCAGTAAACAAAAAAGGATGCTGCTAAAAGGAACATTCTGATCCCGTTTCCTAACACATCAGTAGGCGCTGCCTCGCTGCTGCTGCTGCTGCTGCTGCTGCTGTGTGAGGATTCACCTGAGGGAAGGAAGGTGGGCAGGGGAATGCAGTAGGGAGCTGCCTGGTTAAGGAGTCTCCCACCAGAACATCACTACGGCCAGGTTCCTTTGGAAACTTGGAAATAAAGATTGCATGTGTTTAGGATAAACATTAAATAATAATTCTCAGTCTGAAGGACCCACAAACCACAGGTAATGTCGCCACACCCTTGGGAAGCTGGCAAGAATAATACTTGGGTATTGAGTATTGTCAAACCTGGTCTCTTGTTATTACATAAAGTGACCGAGATGGTCGTGATTAATATCCCCTGTTCCTCTAACCAGATCTTTAGACGGAAATAAGGCAGCAAGAGATAAGTACCTGTTACAGATGTTACAGCCAGTTCTCCTGCTCTTCCCTGAGGGGCAAGATCAAGGGAGTATAGTGAGCTGTATCTAAATGGTCTGGACTCTGGTCACAGTAGAGATGCGGTGGCCATGTCCTGTTGGTAAGGACTGTGGATGTTACTTCAAAACTCAATTCCCTTCCGAAGGCCTCTCAAAGATCGCAGCACCAGAAACTGGGTTAAGGGCTACCAGACACCAACCATTACCACCTGCCTTATTTATCACTTGGAGGGGCCAAACTCAGAAATCAGGAAAGCGGGTAACTGATGAGATGGTCTCATCCTTCTACAGCACTCTCCTCTCACAACATCCTCTTTCCCGGGTCAGGGTTGGCCTGGAGCTAATCTGGTTTCCACTGTTACCGGGTGCTAAACCAAGGAGGATTTGGTTAGGCTGGTCCTGTATTTCTCCATAAAGACAACAGGGGTCACTCCATCTTTGGCTCACATTTAAAACACTTAGCCTGAATGCCATCTCTTCACTTTAAACAGTTTGAAAAGGTTTCTTTCCAGCTGGGCAGTAGTGGCACACACCTTTAATCCTGAGGGGACTCTAGCCCACACGAGCATGTGGCTCTGGCAGACCGTGCCCTTCTCCCCAATTCCCTCTGCCTTGCTAAAAACTGTTAGATCACATTCCCGAAGCTAGCCCCCAAGGTCCATTCTCTTATTTGGTCAATCCCTCCTCCTGAGGCTGACTACCAAGGTCCAGCTATCAAAGAATTGAAGTCCAACAATCAGAAACCCCCTTTGGCTCACCTAATTAACATGCCCAATTAGAATTAAACACCTCGTCCTAACACAGGGTTCTCCTTGTACCTTTATAGACCGCCATTTTCCCATGTGCTATGTCTGTCTCCTCTCTATCCAGAGGCGGTCCTTTGTTCCCCACCCCCCAGGACAAATATCCCTTCCCTTCCCCTTGTCCCCTCCCCTTCTCCCTTGTCCTCTGTCTCCTGTCTTTGTCTCTTATTCCTGCCCTCTGTCTCTCTGGGGTAAATAAATCTCCTTTGTGCTGAGAACTTGGGTCTTGGGGTTCCTGAGCCGATGCTTTTCCTTTCAAATCCCAGCACTTGGGAGGCAGAGACAGGTGGATCTCTGAGTTTAAGGCCAACCTGGTCTACAGAGCGAGTTCCAGAACACCCAGGACTACACAAAGAAACCCTGTCTCGAAAAAGAAAAAGGAAAGGCTTTTCCATGGGAAAGGACACCTCCACTAATGTATTTTCACACCTCATTCAGCCCTAATGTGGGTATTTTTTTGTGGGCGATCCTAAGCAACTTTCCAGTGTAACATTTCTGGTGGCTGTCCACACTGGTCCCGACAATGGGCAAGGGTCTGCTCCCAGGTAGCTTCCAGGGAATAAAACGAACTTTAATCTTTCGGCTGTGGGGTAAATTAAATCCAAATGTGATGAGGCTAAAGAAGCTTGAATCTTTAGCTCAGGAGAAAAGATGGAGGATTTTCCAAGCCATCACTTTGTTGGCCAAGAGCTGGGAACCTGCCCACCTGCCCACCTGCCCCTTGGCTGATGACCTCATCACGCTGCCTTCCCTCATTCCTTTTCCAAACCACTCATCTGTTCTTCCAACTGCCTTGCTGCTGGCTCCTTCTCCCATCAACCCCTTACACACTTACACAATGATGGTCTTCAGGGTTCAATTCTGAGTCTTCTACCCTTCTTTACTCACCTCATCACCTCCCTGCTGTAGATGACAACTCCTACATTTCTATCTCTAGTAGACACCTGTCCCTGAACCCCGGACCCTTAGATCCACTGGCCTTTACTCTGGACCAATTCTAGGTCCGTCTCCCTCCTGCGCCCCGCCTTGCCCTGGGAGGACCTTCACCTAACAGATGTCTACAGACTTACAGAGCTCTCCTACACCATTGCCAACTTCTGCCGCTATTTTCTGGAGAGACTTCTCTGGTCATCAAAGCACTGGGCCAAAGTGCTGGGTAATCAAAGCACTCAGACACACACACTCCGGCAGGAGAATCTTCCATCACCGATGGCAGGAGAGGGTTAAATATTCCAGTTCCCTAGACTAGAGAGTTGGCTTAGAGGTTAAGAGCATTGGCAGCTCTTCCAGAGGACCCAGCACCCACACAGCAGCTCATAACTATCTGTAACTCCATTCTAGGGGATCTGGCTCCCTCACATGGACATACCTGCAGGAAAAACACCAATGCACACACAATAGTAATAATAAATACTTTCTAAAAATTCTAGTGCCCTTACCCCTCAGGAGGACAACTCTGAGGGTGCCTCTTCCATTCCACACCCTGAGTCTCCCCACTGGTGACTCATCACCGAGAGACAACAAGCACTCTGGTAACCCCCCACACACACTTCTGACGGGCATGATGGCAGATACTTACAATCCCAGCACTCAGGAGGCAGAAGCAGGAGAATTGCAAGTTTAAAGCCAGCCTGATACATGCCATCATACCCGCTAATAACGTATCCTTTTCTGTTTGTTTGTTTGTTTGTTTGTTTGTTTGGTTGGTTGGTTGGTTTTGGTTTTTCAAGACAGGGTTTCTCTGTGTAGTTTTGGTGCCTGTCCTGGATCTCGCTCTGTAGCCCAGGCTGGCCTCGAACTCAAGAGATCTGCCTGGCTCTGCCTCCCGAGTGCTGGGATTAAAGGCATGCGCCACCACTGCCCGACCTTCCTTTTTGTTTTTAATTATTACATTTAGTGTGGGGGTGGGGTGAGGGGGTGGGGGAGTGCACATTTGTGCCATGGCATGTATGTGCGGAGATCAGAAGACAGATTGCAGGAATTGGGAGACACAGGGTTTATCTGCTGAGCCATTTCATCTTCCTAATAACTGTTTTTTTTATTAAATAACTTACTTCCCTTTTCTATATCTCTTTCCCACTCTTCAAGAGGTTTCCATCACGTGCAAAATAAAATGCTTGTCCTTAGATTCTCATTTTCGATCTGACTCTAGGGAGACCCGGGTCCAGCCACTGTCCAAACAGAGCACACTTTTCCTCCTGTTCCTCCCTGTCACGTGTCACAGTGAACATACCACCAGCCCTCTCCACCTTCCCACCCTCAACTCGCCAGCCTTTCCCACCTCCAACCCATCAGCAGTTCCTGAGGGCGCAACATCCCTACTTCTTCAGCTCCGTTCTCTGATCCCATGTCCCCTGTATCTCTATTGCCCTTGCCTCCTCCCTCCAATGTGCTTCTCTTCACTGCCTGAACCTGATTCCAACCATATCTCTGGCCAGTTTCCGGGACCGTGATCCGTACTGGGTCACCTCCCTTAGTCCCCTGTCTCTACTGTCATCAACCCACATGACTCTGAGGCCTCGTCAGCACTCAGTCAGAAATGATGTTTCCAGCTGGGCAGAGGTGGCGCATGCCTTTCATCTCAGCACCCAGGAGGCAAAGGCCGGCAGACCTCTGGGAGTTTGAGGGCAGCTTGGCCTCTACTTTGTTTAGTTCTAGGCCAGCCAGGGTGGCATAGTTAGACCCTGTCTCAAATAAAGAAACAACAACAACAAAACTGCAAAGAAAAAGAAAAAGAAAAAAAAGAAAGAAAGTCTGTTTCCATATATCTCCTAGATCTGGAGTCTCCATGTGTGTCTCTCACTGTAGGAAGCCTTCTTCCTTCCCTGGGGCCTCCCAGACTGCTCCCACGTCTAATAACCTTATGCCCTATTTCCCTCCCTCCAGCCACTGACTGTCTCCTGTGGGAGCAGACATGGTGAGGCCACTCCAGCTCAGAGCTGTGACCCTAGGATCCCTTTCTACCCACCAAACCCTGGCAGCCCTCCTCTGCCCACTGTGTCATAGGGGACAAAAGGACATCAGGACTAAAAGACCTTCAGACATATCTGTAGGATAAATAGGTAAAGTGACCAGGGTTTGAACTCATTGAGCAAGACGAAACTCAGAGGTCAGAAGAACAGGTTAGGTGGGATCAGAAAGCAAGGCTCAGGCTGCAGCCTCTCTCCTTCCCTCCCAACAGGAAGGTCAAACCTCCAGTAAGAGGTCACAGCCCAGGGTAATACTTACAGCCCACATGTAGAAGGACTTGGTGGCGCAGATGCCAGGAGTCACGGTGGAAACAGGCATACAGGCCGCTGTGGCCCAGTTCTAGGCTTCGTAGTACCAGCTGAGAGCCATTGAGCAGGTCAGGAGCCAGATCTGTCCCGTTGACCCTCCATGTCACAGCAGCATCCCAGCTTGCTGTCCCACAGGGCAGCATCACATCGGAGCCCAGGCGCTCATACTGGACATGCGGTGCCTCTGTGGGGCCAGGGAGGGCATGAACAAAAGTCACAGGTCAGAGTCCTGCCTAGCAACCTCGGGTGAACATGGACAGGTGAGACTCAAGGGACACGAGAGGGGCGGTGTCGCTGGAGATGGCGGCCTGTGCAGAACGTCTCTGTGGCTGTGCAAGTGTGTGAGTGTCTTCGCTTTGGAAAGCACATGAGAGGATCTCTCTGCGGGGTGAGGGAAGGGGGTGTCGTGTGGCATTGGAAGGATCTATTCTCAGTGAAAATTCAGTTCCTCTTTAGTTTCTGAACCTTTACAAAGTTTCCTGACCCCTATGACCTATGACCCTAACTACGAAACTACTTCTTCCTTCCTTCCTTCCTTCCTTCCTTCCTTCCTTCCTTCCTTCCTTCCTTCCTTCCTTCCCTCCCTCCCTCCCTCCCTCCCTCCCTCCCTTCCTCCCTCCTTCTCTCCTCTTCTTCCTCCTCCTCCTCCTCCTCCTCCTCCTCCTCCTCTTCTTCTTCTTCTTCTTCTTCTTCTTCTATTCCCCCCACTTTTGGTTTTTCAAGAATGCTTTCTTTGTGTAGAACCTGGCTGTCCTGGAACTCACTTTGTAGACCAGGCTAGACTTGAACTCACAGAGCTCCACCTGCCTCTGCCTCCTGAGTCCCGGGATTAAAGGCGTGCGCCAACACTGCCTAGCTGACTCTAACTTCTTGTCATCAACAGGCCCAGCCCCACCCCTCCCCGGGACCACTATTCTTTAGACCAGAGCGTCTGTCCCGCTTGCTGCCTCCATCACTCTCTCTGCGCCATGGTCCATGTCTCCCGGTCTGCCTCCTTGACTGCCATTACAGTCAAGGTGCAGGGGGGTGCCCCTCCTGGACTCTCTTCTCTGCCTCACTCCTGGTTTTCCGTCCCATGTCTTTCCCTTATCTTTCTTCGAGCCCCCCTGCCCCCAACTCTGCCCACTCCACAAAAGCTCCCCGCCCCCACCTTAGCTATCCAGGGCTTGGATGGCAGCACTAGAGAGGAGAGCGGGCAGACCTTGCAGAAGTGAGCCCTGGGGAATTCCTGGCAACTGTCAACTTTGTGAAGCAGAAACTGCTTGCGGTGGGGTGGGAGCTGGGACTGAGGGAGCGCTCTGTCCATTCCTCTGTTGCCCCCAGGAGGAGCCTGTCAGAACTAAAACTAAACTCCTGCCCTGGCCCTGGCAGCCCAGGCCAACCGAGGCGAGGCGTGATGGACTGAACCCAGGAGACTGGAGATAGAAGGGTGGAAGCGAGCACCTGTCGGAAGGCAGCGCCAGGTGGAGGAGGCAGTGAGCAGGACCAAGTCAGAGAGGCAGACAGATCCACAGGCAGCAGCAGAGGGGCGGGCATGCAGAATCAGAATCTTCAGACACCCCCACCTCCTGCCCCCTGAGCCTGGAAGGACAGATGCTTCCCTCATCCCAGCCAGATCTGTGGAGTGAGGGTGGGAGGGGAGACGGGGGAGGAAGGGGCAGCAGGGAGGGGGGGCTGCGGGATCCCTCGTTAACACTCGCTCACATCTCCCCTCCAGAGAGCCACCCCGCTGAGTTGGGGGATTTTCAGAGGCAATTCCTGTTAACGAGCCAATTAAGTTGGGCCAGTGGCCTCTTAATTAGACTTGTTAACACCACCAGGACTACGAGGGAAGGGGGGAGGGATCCCTCAAGGGCCCCTCAGTCGCCCTCCTCAGCGGAGCCCCCTCCCCAGGACTGCTTTTCTCTGGGCGGGAACATCTGTCCTGTTCTCTGCCTGCCACCCTCCCTGGCCAGGGTCTCTGTGTCTCCGGGTCTGTCTCCCTTGCGGCCTGTCTCTCTGCCTTTGCCCCTCTCTGAGCCTCTCTGTCCCTGTCCAGAGGAGGGGGAAGCAGGAAACGGAGCCAGCCCTGACCACTTGTCTGTGGGGCTTGGGACCAGCCGAACAGAGGATGAACAGGCGGAAGGGCGGAGGCTGGGGGCCTTGGAGGCCACAGCTGTGAGGCTGGACCAGAGGCTGAATGGAGGCCTCCCCCTGATCAGAGGCCCAGTGTCCAAGACTCAGGCCATTGAGCCCCCCCTCAATCAAATAGCTCCGGCCACTGAGCCCCCTTCCAACCTCCCTTCCAAAAACCTGGAGCTTCCAGGAAACATGCCAAGCCCCTCTCTCCACACAACCCCCCCAACAGAGAGACTCTGCATCCAGCTGCCTGAGGAGGAGGCTGAAAACTGACCGTTGGGGAGGGGGTGTGGCCATCGGGGTCCCAGCGGCAACACACCAACACTGACCAAAAGCCGTTCAGAACAAACATGGACTCGGTGTGGCCCTTCAGCACTGGGGCAGGGGGTGGCACAGCCCCAGATGAGGAGAGGCCTCACGACAAGCACAACAGCAGTGGCCTGACGGCGTCCCCCATCACACCCTGTCCGCCTTGAAAACAACCACGGAGACACAATCTGATAGCAATGACAAGGAAGGGCAGCAGAGACACGCAGCATCAGAAGACAACGGCAGGCCAAAACGCAGAGACAGGAGCAACCTGGCATGACAATCACACAGTGTCACAACCGTCAGGCCAGCACAACAGTGGCAACACACACACACGGCCACGCAACAGCTTCAGGAATGGCACCCGTTTAATACTGTCTCTGGCCAGCCCTGCAGGTGCCCCTCCTGATGTGCTGTCCATTTCAGAAATTAAATCAAGCAGCAGGGGGAGGATGGGGTTCTTGGCCCTGACAAATGCTCCAAAGGAATCAGCTGTGAAAAGGTTGTTAGAAGCCAGAATGAGAGACAGAGACAGGATGAGGTCATGGACATGGAGAACACAGAGGGACAGAGCTGACAGCTCCCTCACACCTGCACACACAGACTCACAGGGGGACTACATGCCGGAAACAGTCCCCCCGGGTGTCCTAAGCAACTTCATATCACCACACAGGCAGGATGGGGACGGTCACCCACAGAGAAGCAACGGCAGCCACTCGTCACAAGGTTACAGTCACACACAGGCTCCATCACACAGGGACACCGTGCCCTTGCAGGGATGGTAACACCTGATACAAGATCACAGGCATGTACAAAAAGAGAATTGTCACCTAAGGGCACAGTTACTCACGGGGACAGGGTCTCATGGACAGGTCAAAAACATACAAAGAAAGTCACACATAGGGTACCGTCTCAGATACAATGATACAGCACCGGAAAGGGCATTCACCCAGGTAATGCGCAGCCTACAAAGACACAGCCACACAGAGACACCCAACAGAGCCATGCTCTCACACAAAAAAAGTCCCACACACTGAACTGCGATCTCATGCCAGGGCCCCGGCCAGACGCAGCCCTGACTTTACATGTAAGTAGAGATCTTTACCCATAACAGCAGAGAGAGGCACCTGGCAGGCCTGTGCTGATCCAGCCAGGCACTCTGGGACTGATCAGGCTCTCTCTGGGCCTCAGTTGCTCGTCTCCTAAGGGAGAGGCCACAGATTCCTGGACCCACTACCCTTTCGGCCCATAGTCTTGAGGACTGAGGAGGTCAGCCAGTAAGGTCTGTTCAGTGCCTGGACTTACTCCCTCTCAGGCCCTGCTTCTGCCTCCCACAGCCAAGGCAGAGGCAGGACAGGACCCAACCAATGGAGGAACTTGGGGAATCTTACTGGAGACGACTTGCAAGTTCAGACTGCAATGTGGCTAGTCAAGAGGGCACATGTTTCGCTAGCAGAGGCACAGCTCCTTGTCCTAGAAGCTATGGGGGCTCAGACCTCACTAGACAGACAGGTGGGGGATGGGTGGAGAGGCTCCCAGTCACTCAGCCCCTGAACAGCCTCTCCCTCCTCCACCTTGAGTGCGCCAGCCCTCTCTCATCGGTCTCAACGTCTGTTCACCATCTCCGCCACTGTCCTTCAGCGATAAGGCTGACATCAGGAAGTAACCTGGAACAGTTTTGCTCAGTCTCTGAAATGCCTCCTACACCCCTACAAATCTTACCTAAAATACTGTACAGAAGCCCTGTCCCCAGCTCCATTCCCAAGCCCTATCCTACCTGCCCGTGTCCTCTACCTTCCCTACAGAACAAATTATTTCAAGCATGCGACGATCCAGGAGTGACTGTGGAGGGCTATGCTTGTGAGACATCAGTGGGTTACTCTGCTTATATATCACTGTCACGTGACTACGTGTCCTTTGGGCCAGTTGTGTGCGACAGTGCCATAGTGTGCCAGCGTGACTCTTGGGGGCATCTGTGTGCAGCTGTGCCGACAAAGACTCATGCACCGTTCTGGGAGGAGGCATTGACAAGCAGCCCTCCCAAGCACTCACCCTGTGGACTGTGTTTCTGGGTGTAGACAGCGGCGGCGGCAGCAGCAAGCACAGCACAGCAGGCCCATGGGACAGAAGCAGCCATCTGTTGGGAGAAATGGGTGGTGGAGGGGCAGCGTCAGCCCAGGCAGGAACCCCCTGGTGGGGTTAAGGGTGCTGCTCTCGGGGAAGGCTGGGAAATCTCAGCCCCGGGGCCAGGGGCACCTTGACCCCAAACACCCTTCTTAATGGGGCTTGGGGTCCCCTTTCCAGCATTGGAAACCAACGTATTGTCACCTGTGGGAAGGATCGCTGAGATGGTGGCAGACAACTACGGCAGTTTGTCATTCAGTAAGAGTGCTGACTGCAGAATGTAGTCAACCACGGATGAGTTATAGAACATCGGCAATGCCAGGGCCATTTTTCAAAATTAAAAAACATACCTCGACCAGTGAGCTTAGCTAATTAGGTATCCACACCACAAACTGCAAGGGCAACGCTTTAGCTTAATGAAGGTCTGTACTTCTCCAAAGTGCCTTGAAGAAAAGGCCCCCTGCTATACTCCTGGGGAGAAAGCCTGAAACCTGGATGCTCAAGAGACCCTTGGATCTATCACTGGCCTCCACCCAGACTCCTACTGGGCTCTGGGAAACTCAGGGTATCAAGACAGTGGCACTCTAGCCAAGCCAGATGCAGCTTTGGCTTTACTGTGTATCAGTCATCAAAAGAAAATGAAGACTGTTCATGTGTAAGCCCTTACCAAGGATCCTAGACCACCCTTCACCTCAGAGACATGTTCTCAGAAGCCTGGGACCCCCAGCCCAGGAGGATCAGTGTCTACATGTGCTCATACAGGACATGTCCCCAGAAACCAGGAAGAATCCAGTGGTCCCCCACTAAATGTCCTGCCTCCTGGAATGAGTTCAATTCCCCCACCCCAACACATGCTCAGATCTGAGGCAGGGAAATAACTCTTTCCTGGAGGACAGACTCTTAAGTGTGATAACCTCCCTTTCCTAACTGAGGATAGGAACCAAGGGACTGTCAACCATGCAGAAGCAGAGACCCAAAAGACAGACACCAGGGGATACTATGAGGTATTTAACCATGGCTGCTGTCAGGTCCAGGCAGTCTCACAGTAGACCTTGCCCAGAAACACTGCCCAAACAACCATACAGAGCCCCAAACAATCAGCTCCACACTCGAGCTGTCAAGAGAGCGCCTCCAACCATGCATACAGCCAGATAACCAGACAGAGAAGCCATCACAAGAGTATAGCCAGCACAGCCGGGGAAGCAGCCAAACACACGGCAAGCTGCTCAGCCAGACCCCAGCCGAGGAAGAGCAAGAGCGAAGGCAAAGAAACCAGCAGCGACAGTCGGTGCCAGAGACACCGTCAGAAACAGCCAGGGAAACTCTGACACACCAGCAGAGAAATTGCTAGACACACACACAGCCATACACTCAGACAAAAAGCGAGAGAAAGAATCAGAGCCACAGCCGGATGCTCAGTCAGGAAGTATCCGCACCACTGCAAACTCTGCCAGAGACACTGTTAGGGACACAGCCAGAGATAGCATCAGAGATACTGCCAGAGACACCCAGACAAAGTGCCCGAGAGACCACAGCTGGGAGGAGGGAGAGGAAGGTGGGCATTAACTGCCGCAGCCAGGGTGGAAGTAAACCTGAATTCCTGGGAGCTCCTTTATGGGAAAGGGCTTCCACTGCCTTCTGTTTCCCTCACCCACCCCAGATTGCTCATCTCCTCTGAGCCTGCTTGTCCTGATGGCCACAGCTACAGATACACTTTGCTGGTGTGGTCTTGACCCCTTTTCCACATTGGTGACTCCTAGGGCCTTGGTTACCTTCTGGCCAGGTTCCTTATGACTCTCAATCATTTCTCATCTCCTTAGGCCTAGGAGGTTAAGACAATGACCAAAGGCACATAACTAGCAAATCACATAAAGTCAGCTAGACTTCTGAGCTGATTCTGGAGAAAAAGAGACAGGCTGGAATCCTACCTGGTCATCTCCCCCTTCCCCCAACAACTCCCCCCAGCCTTGGAAGGTAGCCCTCAGACCCTCCCCCTCTATCTCTGCCATCTGTCCACGCTTTTCTCCTAGATCCTTTGCCTCGGTGCCAGTCCACTGAGCACCACCTGGGAACAAGAACCAGGCCACGGGCAGGCAGGTAGGTAGGCAGGCAAGCAAGCAGAGTGGACAGAGGTTAGATCCAGATCCAGAGGGAGAGTCAGAGCAAAGAGGAAAACCTCTGCTCCCTACTCCTTCTAGGTCCTAGTCAGGCTGGAGGCGGAAGATATCCAGGATAGGCGCACATGCATCCTCTCCAGCGTGCACACATACACACACACACACACACACACACACACACGCACACACACACACTTTCAGGCCCCCACAGGGGGAGGGGAGACTTCTTCATCAAAGTCGCCTCCATCAGCCCGATGAGTTACTGTAAGGGCCGGGCCCTGGGCCAACGGGGCTGCGGCCACAGGAGACGGGTGCTGCAGAGAGCTATGAGCTAGCTAGTGCTGCAGAGAGTGGGGGTGGGGTACCAAGACAGACACTGCAGGGTCTGGGCACACAGGAATGGGAGAGCCTTGGGTAGGGGAAATCGGCCTGGTGAGGCAGAGTGCTGAGTGGACTCTTCCAGGGACAAGGCACAGAGGCAGAAGTGGAAGAAGGGACATAGGAAGGCAGGGCACATGGGAACTGCAGACCCTCCATGGCAAACGGGAAGACAGACGCAAAGGCCCTCTGTGCCCACCCTAGACCATCGCAAGGAGCCTGTGTAACTCCTAAGGCTGGAAGGAGGCAGGCAGTCAATGCAGCATGCAGGACTGACAAGGTGCGCAGCGAGCTCTTTCTGGGGTTGGAAGGATTCTCACTGGGGATCTAGAAGCCCAGCCTCTAGGAAACAGGGGTGAAATAAAGCCTCACCCCTCTGCTTCCGCTGCTATAAAAACAACAACAAAACCACTCAGGGTGGTTTCACCCCCACCTCTCCTCAATGTCCCAGTTAGGCCCACTCTCTAAATGGGGAGACTGAAGCTAGAGGCATCCGGAACATAACACCACCCACCACCTCCCTGCCCTCAACCACCTTCAACTCCCATCTCAGTGCAAATAGCTCCTTTCCCAGGAATTTTCCAAGTCCTAACTTCCAGTCTAGGATGGATCTAGATGATAAACGTCATACAACCCGAAGGAAGGCGGTACACTGGCCTAGGCTTCCTTACGGATCATCAAAGAGGTTAACCCCAGAATCAAGATGGAACAGAGCGGAAGCAGCCCACTGCCCTGCAGCACAAGGTTCCCAGCACTTCTTCTCACATGAACCCCAGAGTCATTATTTACACACACAAGTGACATAGAAGACAAATCCCAGGGCCCCAATTTAGTGTCACTGCCCCACTGTGACACAAAGACACCATCACACGGTGATAATAAATCCGTGAAAACGATACAATTGCACTGTTCACAATGACACACAAGGATGTTGACAGTCATCATAGTAACAATGTTGCAGTAAGTGACAATCACAATGACCCAACAATGCACTGACACCTGTTGAGATGGATACAGTCACACAGGGTAGCACATGGCCACAAAGAGATGTTGACAGTCTCAGTGACAGACAGAATGATACCAGTTCACAGAAATGTTAGCGCCCATGGAGGCTGACAGTCACCATTAGTAATACTGCCAGACACAGTGACAAGCTCCAGACTGGGGATCTCAATTACCCAGTTTTGGAGTCTGGTTTAGGATCCGGGACCCCAAGACCACTCTTCCCAGCCCCAGCAACGTCCCAGTTGTCCTGTGCCCCCACCTCACTGGTTGCCTAGCTAAAGGTACAATCTGGGGGAGGCTCTTTGAAAAGCCCCGATTATGCTTGCCGAGCCACAGCCAGAGGTTTGGAGAGTCCCTGCCAAAACCAGGTTGGGGTGGGGGTTAGCAGCACCACTGACTGGGTCTCAGCCACAGTGTGTGTGTGTGTGTGTGTGTGTGTGTGTGTGTGTGTGTGTGTGTGT
>CABHPH010152775.1:0-26971 GCA_902168325.1 Peromyscus nudipes
AAAAAAAAAAATGAGCTTCTGATGAGATACAAAATGAGAAAAGGATACAAAATAATATGAGAATATCATATTTTGAAAGACAAGAGTACCTTTGTATGTTACATATATGCACATATAAACTTGTGAAAGATGAATGATTTTTCTTCTGCTTATTTGTATTTGCCATATTCCTAAAATGAACATGCATTATTCTTGCTAAAAATAATAAAGGTTTTATAACTAAAAATAAGCATCCAACAGCACTTATCAATTTATTTCTAAAATAGTGGGGCACTTGTTATTCGTTGACAAAATATTAGAACCATTGTGTTAAAAGACTAAAATTGACATCTATTCTCATCAGCAATAATAAGCATAATAATCTTATAGGAATTTTGTGGTTGCCAAATAAGGTACTGAGAGCTGTTTGACAGGATTTTATTACCATTTGCTCACACAGGATCCAAATACTAGAGATTTGTTCCTGCTATTTGGACGCACTGAGAAAGTAATACTCAAACTGTGCTTGAGAACAAACTCACTCAAGCAATTGTTAAGCGAGTGCTACATACTCCTTTATACCTGTCTAGACTCCCATCTAGCTGCTTTATGATACTAACATGGTATTCCAGCCCCTCTTCCCCATTCTGAACAATTCAGTTCCCTGGTACTGCATAAAATTCTCAAGTACCAAGCCCAGAACACTTATTTGGTACCTCTAGTGGGTCAGATCTGCACACATCAAAAGTGATGGAAATTTTGTCCATCTCTTCTATTTTGTTAGACACTTAGGCAGTGGTACTCGGGTCACAGTGTCTTATGGTTATACCATGACAGCTTTGGGATCCTATTTCCTTTTATAAGGCTCAGATAGAATGGGCTCATCTGAGAGTTTGACCGGAACAGCTAAGTCTGAAGAACAGACTTAGGCTTTCATCAGAATTCCTGCCCTGGATGTGAAGGTGCCATTTGGTCTTAGTGACTGTGCTTCCTTATAGTGAGTGGTTTCTCTTCAGCAGGCTGCCTGATGACAGGTTCACTCAGGTTCAACAAGTACCCCAATACTTGTGTAAATTTTATAGGGAGGAGGCTGAAGTCAGATTTGCGGATGTTCCCACCTCTGGCTAGAAAGAAAGTGTGATGGTAATATGCCACCTATACATAATTTTTCCTTTATGATGCTCCTTTTGGGAGCTCTTCAGTTCTTTTCTTCAAGGTTATGACAGCTGGACAGATGATGATGTGGCTGGAGTAATGTGAGAATCAAGGAGCGCACAGTGCCAATTTTACAGAAAGAAGTATATCCAGGTTTCTTTAGCTTGGAAGGTGGTCACCGGAGCAGGATGTGGAATGGCTCACCTGGAGCACACTTCTCCAGGTGGACCATCCTTTGGTTTCTGTGCTCCAACCTGTAGTAGGCATCTAGTAGGGATGATGGCTGGGTTGTCATGGGCAAACTTATCTAAAAGAGGGCAGTTTTCCCCTCACTGCAGATCAAAACACTAGACTATCAGGGGACTTAAAGGGCACTTTTCAAAAGAAACAAAGCACTAGCTCAGAATTCACTAAACAGAAACTTTGATTGTGGGAATCTTTATCCGAGACACGGCAGCTTTAGATGCAATCAGATAACTTATGTTAAGGGAGAAGGACCTGGAAGAAGGGGAAGGTGATTTTTAGACAGTAGGTATGAATTTTACATTGTAATGCCCATGTATCTATTTGAACATGTATTGGATACTTTTGGTTTAAAGTATATGAAGATAATTCAGGTGGAGGGTCATGTTATAAACTTTCCTTTCTAGAAAAACTATTCAGATGATATAAGCGAGTCAGTTAGAAGAAAAAACATTAAGTAGAACACAAGGTTAATGGCGTTGGTGGTACACAGACATGCTAAAAAATACACTGGTAGGAAAAGTTTCCAAAGCATAACTGCTTTACGAATAGTATTTGCAAGCACCTGTCGAGAACTGTACCAAATCTAAGGTTCTATCCTACTTATAAACTAACCAGTTAGCCTGCTGTTTTTCAGTGGATGCTGGCAGAAGACAGTAAAGTGCTAGGTCAGAGATACATTATTATACATTATTATAGAGCAGCATTAACTAGAACTTTATGCTGATTTGTACTGTCTCTGATTCTCAAATCTCTTGGGGTGACAAAGGGCCCATGATAGAGGCTTAAATATGCACTGGGACTGGGAAATTTATTTTTTCAAAGAAATCATAAGCCTGTTCTGTGTCCAAGGGAAGATGTTACCTCATACTTCAAGGTTGCTTACTGTAAGCACAACTGAAAAATTGTCTGCCTGGGTAAAGAATGCTCAGAGCCCTACATTCTTGGCATATGCAGTAAGAACACACAAGGACACTCAGGGCCTTTGGCAGACTGCCTTTCCTAATAGCACTTTGCTCAGGACAATAGATCATGGTGATGTCAAGCCTTATGAGAAAGTCTTTGAGGAACTTAAAAATTATACTAAAAGTAGTGTGTAGTGCCTATAATTCCAGCACTCAGGAGGCAAATGCAGGATGATCATGAGTTCAAGATAAGTCTGGGCAACATAGTAATTTTAACCCCAGACTGAGCTACTCAAGACCCCATCTCAAAAGAAATTGCTATAAGACATAGTTTGCTATATGGTCTGGAGAATGATCTAAAATATCTTTATTTTTAGTTTTGAATGAGTGAATTTATTAATTATACAGCAAGCTGAAGTAAAAACTAAATAGCAATATCAGACATTCAGATGATAAAGAGACAGACAGAAGGCAGATAGACAGAAAAGTATCATCAAATCAGACACTCAAAATATCCAGCAGAAGTTGATTGAGGAAATGCTCTTGAGGCAATTAACTGGAGTTCTCAATACAGAGAGCACCCTATGGAGAGTCCTTCTCAGAGCAGAGTGTCCCCCTTCAGGTGAGGCTTTCAAGTAAAGAACAAATAAGAACAGGTAGAGATAACATCGTCAAATCAGGAGCTTACAACATCCATAAAAACCAACTGAAAATGATGAGGTGATCAACTGAAGTTTTTGAATAAGCTTTCTCTCCATGGCTGAACTTCCACAACTTAACTTCCGGATTCTTTTTCCTACTGCAGCAGGCACTTTTTGTGTCTTTGGTTAAGCAATAGTAAGATCTGTTGGAAATTATTTACCTTCTAGCTGTTCTTAAGGACACAGTGTTTTTCCTTGGGCTGTTTGCTGTACTCTTTCCTGTTGCAGACTCAGGGAGGTCAAAACCATCCCCAGACAAGAAGCTTTGAAGAATACTTGGAGGCAAACATGCTTGAGTCTGAAATGAGAAGCAACCCACTTGCAGAGCCAGATTCTCAGTGATCTCAAAAGCGCATGACAATTTAGTAATCTGATATTACATACACTACACATAGTCGATACATTAACATGTCAATTCAAAATGACCGAGGGAGAAGCGTTAAGGCTGCTGGATTCATCAGGATACTAAAGACAGGCTAAACTTGTGTAAATCTTTCACTAGGAAAAAATGTCAGAAGAATGTGTTCAAAAATCAGCCCCCATATCACGTACATTCAGACTCTCTAAAAGTATGGGGGTTTTGCCTGTGTATGACTGTGTGCCATATGCATGCAGTACCCACAGAGACCAAAAGAGTGTATTGCATCCTCTGGAACTGGAGTTACAGGCCTTTGTAAGCCACCACGAGGGTGCTGGGAAATGTATCAAAAACAACATAAATAGATGTTAATTTAGTTGGGTAACTGGGTATGTTACTACATACCATTTGTGTGGGGGGGGGATGGGTGTATGGCTGTGTGTGTGTGCATTTTTTTTTAGATGGGGTCTCACTATGTAGCCCTGGCTGGCCTAGATCTCTGCTATGTAGACCAGGCAGACCCTGAATTCACAGAGATCTGTCTGCCTCTACCTCCAGAGTGCTGGGATTAAAGGCCTGTGCCACCAGGCCCTGTCCTTTGTCTATTTTTAACTGGAAAATACTCATGAAAACTTCTGTTCACATCTTCCTTACTATTGTTGGAATAGTGCAGTAAAGTAGCTATTTAAAGGAGTGAGGTAGGCTTGTGTATAGTACCTGTTTGCCATACATTGCCTGCTCCCTAGTCCAGTGGCTTACTGGGCAGCATCCATGCAGCTTCCTAAGTCTGTCCACTTTTTTTAATTCCTCGGATACTTTAGCTGTTCTCTGTCTCTGTCTTTGTCTCTGTCTCTGTCTCTGTCTCTCTCTCTCTCTTTGGAGATTACATTAAATTTTTTTCCATTTATTTTACATACTGACCACAGTTTCCCCTCCCTCCTCTCCTCCCATTCCCTCCCCCCCCCACCTATCAACCCCCTCCCCCATCCATTCCTTCTCTGTCTCCATTCAGAAAGGGGTGGGCCTCCCATAGGAGTCAACACAGCAAAGTCAAAACATCAAGTTGAGGCAAGAACAAGCTCTTCCCCCTCCATCAAGTCTGGGCAAGGCAACCCAGCATGGGGAATAGGTTCCCAAAAGCCAGCTAAATGCCAGGGACAGGCCCTGAACCCAGTGCTAGAAGCCCCACAAACAGACCAAGCTACACAACTGTCACTCACATGCAGAGGGCCTAGGTCGGTCCCATGCAGGCTCCCTAGCTGTTGGTCCAGAGACCATGAGCTCCCATGAGCTCAGGTCAGCTGTCTCTTTTGGTTCCCCATCATGACCTTGACCTCCACCCCCCCCTCATCCCCCCCACCCCCCGGCTCTTTTCTTCTCTTTTCTAAACCCGCTTTCCCTAACACTCTGGGTCTTTTGCTAAAGCTTCCATCACCACCATGTGGCTGACCTCTATGGCAGCTTAACCAAACAGCATGGTGTTTTCTCCCCTCTTTCTCTTCTCTATCTTCCTCCTCCAGGCAGCTACTGAGATTTACAGCTGGCCTGCCCTGGGATTTTTCTTTTAAATTCTAATCAAATTGTCCTTGAGATTTTCATTGAGTCCATTCTTAAATTCTTTTATTAATGAGACTTTGAACCCCAAAATGGGATGCTGACCTCCCTGGCATTAATAGGGAAATCTCTACTATAGACCTCAGATGCCATCTGAAAGCATTATTAGGCTTTTGATCAATGGAAGCTAGTAGTTTTCTTCCAAAAGCTTCAATGGATAGTCACAAGTATGTTAGAACAAACATAGAGATGGACCGAGGAGTAAGTGGGCTAAAGGTAGCTGAAGATAAATTGTAATTAGGCTCTGGGCCTGCAACACTCTAACCTCCAAAATGATTGAATTTCTAATCAGTAGCAGCTTTGCAGAAGATTTAGTGTAAGGTATAGGTGTGTGTAGTTCTTTCCAAGAGCTTTCATTCACGCTGGCTAATGTAGGATGTGATGCTGGTTTTTGTTTTGTTTGTTTGTTTGATTGTTTTTTGTTTGTTTGTTTACCTTTGACCTTCATTCTCGTATCCAATTACCTTGGACTCCTTTTCACTTTAAGAAGGATAAGAGAAAGGAGGTGTTTTTTCCCTAGGGAGATGTGCTACTTTTCTAGGGATGCCATCATACCACCAAATCTTACTGTAAGTACTTAATTTTTTTAATTAAAAAAGGACTTATTTCTTTTATGGTTTGCGTTGTTTTGTCCACATGTATGCATGTATATGCACCACTTGTGTGTAGGGTGCCTGGGGAAGTCGAAAGAGGGCACTGGGAGTTACAGCTGTGAGCTGCCATGTGCATGCTGGGAACCAAATCTTCTGCAAAAGGGCCACAGGTGCTCTTAACTGCTACACCATCTCTCCAGCCCATTGGAAGTGCTTTCTACTGACCTCCATTCAAGTTTGCCTCTAATAATGTGTCCCCCTCCTTGCCTAGAATCTTTGGGCATACAAAAAAACCAAAATAAAAACAAAAACAAACCAATGCCCCATTACAGCTTAAAATAAAAGAATCATAAAAATCCAGCTCATGTTTCTTCCTAAAGACAAAAAAAACCACTCCATGCCAGGTAAAAATGCAATTGACAAGAGGATTTTCCATGGACTACACCTACTTTCCTGTAGTAAGAAAAACATCCAGACTAGCAAAGATTTAGGCTTATTGTGTAAAAAAAAATGTGGGAGTTTAAATGAATGCTAGGATTAAAAGGTGCAGTCAGGATCACTGAGGGTGAGAAATGAAAGAGTTGGAGGCTGGGTGTGAAATAGCCAAGCTGACCAAGATAAGAGGGACAGGGCTGATTAATGTGTGACTACAATTCAAGTTGCCTTGGACACCTACTCCACAGCAGGGGGCTGGGCTTGCCACTGCTGGTGGCTGCAGCTTCAGGGGCAGGGCTTCCCTAGAGTAATCTTTGCTGGGGTCTAAAAGGCCTAGATGTTCTAATATACTTCATAAATATTTATAAAACTTCTTTAAAATCACCAGGGAGAACCCACCAGGCTGCTCCTGCCTTGGGGCAGTCCA
Source organism: Peromyscus nudipes (assembly GCA_902168325.1). Taxonomy (NCBI): domain Eukaryota; kingdom Metazoa; phylum Chordata; class Mammalia; order Rodentia; family Cricetidae; genus Peromyscus; species Peromyscus nudipes. Next base: position 6,411 of record CABHPH010152775.1, read on the forward strand.
CTCTAATCTCTTTGTCGAGTATTTGCTATGCTGAGCTTTGTCTCTGCAGCTTTGCTTAATAAACCTCTGCACAAACTGGGGGTGGTGGTGGTGGAGAGAAGGTACAGACTAATAGATGTACACACCCACAAACACTAAGATGATGTCCCTTAGGTTGCTAAAAGGAAGGGTCGTTTCGTTTTAAGGGGCAGTGTGGTGTTTTACCAGGCCTCTACTTGCCCTCTGGTGGTTTAGGAAATAATAATTACTGTTTTATGGAATTTTCTAATAGGAAATTCTATTGCCCATGTACTATAAAAATCAAGTTATTACTTGGACTTATACAGAGGCCTTCAGTTCTGTGAAGGCTGAGTTCTTTTCTAGATGTCATAACATTAATCTCTCAGTGGAATGTGAGGCTCAGCCAAGATCACAAAGCTGCTAAATGAAATGCTTGCCTAAGGTCAAAATATTTGCTCGTGGTGTGTGTGTGTGTGTGTGTGTGTGTGTGTGTGTGTGTGTCCATGCAGCGGTTTGTACGTTCCTATACATGTGCAGGCCAGAGGTCAACCTTGGGTGTTGTTCCTGGGGCATCATTGGCCTGGAACTCATCAGGTAGGCTAGGTTTGCTAGGCCGGTAAGCACTAAGGATCCTCCTGTTTCCACCTCCCTGGCACACCTGACTTTTTATGTGAGCTCTGTGGATGGATCTCCAGTTCTCATGCTTGCATTTTATGACTGAACTATCTTCCCAGACCCAAAGCCCTTGCTCTTACTCACTGCTCCAAAACAGCTGGCTTTTAATAAATAGTAACAGCAGCGCTGTGCTGAAGAAATTCTTTTCGATTTCCCCAAGGTCTTTCTTCTTTCAGTTCCTAGTCTTGGTTCCCACATTTTCTCCTCCCTAGAACTAAAACCTATCGCCTTGATAGGCCACAGCCATTTTCTGGGTGTTTACTGAAGAAGGGTTTACAGTTGCAAATATGTTTCTTTGCATCTAAAACTCATCTCTCAAGGACATAAAAACAACCTTTAACAATTTAGCCATCAAAAGAAGACTTATGTCTCCAAGACTGCATGGAAGAACAGAATCCTAACTTTGTAATTACCAGCACCTTCTCAAAACAAAATAAAAAGCCAAACCTGACTTTATCTCCTTACATTAAACATTTTTCACCTTTTACTTCTATGAATTTACTGATCCCCTTCCCCTAGCCCCCAGTTACTTGCTTTTAGAAATCACTAATTCTGGAGGTCGAGCAGCTGAGCTATATATCAATGTCCCACTGGCTGTACTGTACACTACACTTCTGGCATGTGGGTCTCACGGATAACAGCTGCCTAGGCTACTTTTGTAGAGATCACCAGCTCTTTACTTGGGTCTGTGGAGATATCTACTGGGTACTTTGGCTGTCAGGAGGTTGAAAAGTCCACCATCATTTTCTGACCATAAATCCCTTCAAGAGCCATGGGGATTAATTATACTTGTCCACAGTGCTGATTACTTTAATTCCAATCACATTTCTTCAAGCCTTAAATCTACCCGATAAATATTACTAAACTCTATCAAGGAATTGGATTTGAGACTTAGCTGTCTTACCCCGACACTTAACCACCATGTGAAAAATTCATTCTCCTTTGAAAAACTCAGTTTCAGTTACTGTGCAGATATATTAGGTATGGTTCACTAACAAAAAATCTCTCAGTCAACCCCTTATATACTTAGGCTGGATAACTCCTATCTGTCTATCTCAGGGTACATTTTCCTTCTTGTTAGATAACATCTTTCTATATAATACCTTTGGGAAATATGCTGGCTAGTGTATGTCATCTTGATACAAGCTAAAGTCATTTGGGAAAAGGTATTCTCAGTTGGGAAAATATCTCCCATCTAGACTGGCCTGTAGACAAGCCTGTAGTGCATTTTCTTGATTGATGATTGATGTGGGAGATTCCAGATCACTGTGGGTAGGGCCACCCCTGGGAGGTGGTCCTGGGTGCTATAAGAAAGCAGGCTGAGAAGACCATGAGGAGCAAGCCACTAAGCAACAGTCCTCCATGGCCTCTGCATCACTGCCTCTCGCCTGTTTGAGTTGCTGGCCTGACTTCCCTCAGTGATGGACTGTGATGTGGAACTATAAGCTGAAATAAACCCTTTTCTCCCAAGTTTCTTTAGATCATGGTGTTTTATCATAGCAGTAGAAACTGTAACTAAGATAGGATATAGTGGGATATAACTTGAATATCCATCAATTCACTCACTTAAAGAATACAGTCTGATGATTCAGTATATTCACAGTCCTGTGCTACCACCACTATAATTGCTTTCTCTATGTTTCTATCAAGTCAAAAGAAGCAGGATGACATGCCTAAGCCCCTAGCCGCCTGGTCCTAAGCAAAATGTAATATACCTTCTATCTTTACGGTTTCTCAAATGTGTAAAATATAGTTTCTGTGGCTTATTTATTATAACATTCTGAAGATTAATCCACATATATTAGTATCTATAGCCCAGTATATATCAGTTCCTCATTTCTCTTTATTGTCAAATACCATTATTCTTATTATATGTTTTCTCCACATTTTTGGATATGCATACTGGCAAGGATATGCAGCAATAGGAGCTCTCAGTAATTGCTAGTATGAATGCAGCATGGTACAGCTTCTTTGGGAGATACTTTCAGCAGTTTGATCCCCCCAAACCTATGCAAAAACTGGGCTTGGTAGCACTGCCCCTGCTCACAGCACTGGAGTTAGGGACAAGTGTGGGGCTCTTATGTGGGTGATGGGGATTAACCTCATGTTTAATGTTTAAGGATCAGGCACTTTACCAACCGAGCCAGCTTCTCAGCATGGTAGTGTCATCTTAATGATAATGGTTTTAATAAGTCATTCTTACTCTCTCACTAACTGTGTTCATTTTAGAATCCACTAATAACCTCTTGATTGGCCTATTGTTCCCAGAAATTCCCTTGGTTATCGATTGCTCTGGAAACTAGTAAAATGTGGCCTGTCATAAAAGAATAGATCCCAAGGTCTGAGATTTTAGTTTGTTTGGTTTTATTTTGAGCCAGGGTTTTGATTTGTAGACCAGACTTTCCAGAAAATAGAATTATTTCTGCTTCAGCCTTCTGAGTGCTGGGACTACAGGCTTGTGCCACCATGTCTGGGTCAAGCTCAGTGTTGATATTTGTTTTGACCGTAGGAAGCCTCCTCTCAGTCATTGCCTTTGGTTTTTCTCAATAGTCTAGCCAGACAACAGTAACTACCTTTACCAAATCCATCTAATTACTTCCCAATTGCTCCTGCCACAAATTGGAGGAAACTTGGCTTGAATTTCTCCAGTTGAAAATGAACTAGGTTCTACTGGGAGACTAGTAGTAGCTACATGGTTTATGGCTTGTATATCTCCAAGGGTGAAATATCTGATCAAGGGTTGTGGATCTGGGGACAGGGAGCATAGCAGCCTACTTTCTGGGTGACATTTCTACTCTAAAATGTGTATTCTCCTGGGGATAAGCATAGCAGTCTAAAGTCCTGTCAGCTTACCTCTGTCAGTGTAAAATAATACCTTACTTTAAAGGATGTAAGAAAATAGCTTATTCTTAGCCAAATATGCGTGGCAATCGCCCAGAAACATGGATTCAAATTAATTTAAACGACATGTTCCAAAGTGAAAGGGGTTACATGAACTTTCATAGCTAAAGAACAAGAAAAATGTTTTAAATGAATACATTCAACAGATACGTTGGCTTCAGATGTTATCTTCTAGCATTCTTAGCTTTCTTACCTTTAGGCTTAGTGGAGACTGGCTGTCTACTGAGCTCACTGATAACATTCCAAGGGTTTTACCTAATGGCCAGGAGGATGTTAAGACAGACACAGAAACTGAAAATTACTGGCTATTAAAGGGACACAGATAACCAAGGTAATTTTGTCCCTTGACCTACAGCATTCCATCTGCTCACAATGAAGATGTTCTTCTATATCGACAAAAATCAGTCAGTAGGATTGTTGTCATATATACGGCACTGTTGGAGAACTTTGCTTCCACAGTACTAATTCTGGGGAACCATGTCTTCAAGACAAGGACAGGATAAGCAGGGCCCCAGCATTCTCTGTGGTTCCATGTCCAAGAGACAGCCTACATTCTATAATTGGATTGAGCCCCTACTTTTTGGTTGCACTCACTCAGCATTCAACTCTGGTCAAGGGTCAGCACTGTCAGGATGAGAAATGCAGATATCCTTCCTTTCCCCACGAAGAAAGCTCCAGACTTGGAGTTGCAGGGGGCTTGTTCTCAATTGCCTGGTAGAGTGCAGGTTATGCCCCCTGCAACTGAGCTAGGGATTTTGGTGGAGAGAGAGATATAGATCAAATGCCACAGATGTCCCCTATTTTATGAAATTTTTATAAATTTTGTCATATACATGATTCTTTATTGATATATGTTATTAATACTATTTAAACATATTTAAGATGTTTGGGTGTTTTGTTCCAGTTTGGTTTTACAGTTTTACTAGAGAGCAAGATCTCAAAGTTCCTTATGATGCCATGCTAATATTTCCTAGATATTACTTGCCCCTAGAAGACATCACTAGCATAGAGGTTAGGTGTTCTTGCTCTGTGGTCCAGTACATACCATACTCAGTATCTACTGTCTCACATTAATTAGTGATCTCCATGAACATAGGAAAGCCATATTTTCCTCATCCTTCTCACATTTCCACTGTCTTACCAGAAGCATAATATAAAATACAGAGTAACTGAACCGCATATATAATTATAGCACAGAGCTATATCCAGGGTATCAAAACTCTAAATTAGGGACCAGAGAGATGGCTCAGCAGTTAGGAGTGTGCATTGCTCTTCTAGAGAACCAGAGTCAAGTTCCTACATCATGCAGCTCACAAGTGCCCATCAACTCCAGCTTCAGGGGATCCAATGACCTCTTCTGACCCTGTGGGTACCTGCCTGCATGTGCCACGGTACACACACACACACACACACACACACACACACACACACACACACCCCACATACACACACACACATACACACACACACACCACATACACACACACACACACCACATACACACACACACACACACACACACACACACACACACACACACACGCGCGCGCCTCTTTAAAACTCTAAATTAGGTACTGAAAATGAATGATAGATGTGGGCATGTGGCACTAGCACAAAAAGAGCTAAAATATCATCAAATGATAAATGTTTAATGAATACAGGAATGAATACTTTATATAGCTTGGAACTTACTAACAGGGAAAATTGAGTGCTGGTTTAAGAATATAGATTAGGCACTACAGGAATCTGAATTTCTATTTTGTTGCTTCTTATCTGTTGCTCAGCTTCACCATCATGCAATTCTTTTGTTTGTAAAATGGAGGGTACCATTAGCACCTACTTCCTAGGACTGTTGAAAGAATAAAATGTAACCATTAAGGTACATACAATAATGCTTCACATATAGCAACATTTTCTTATCTCTCTTATTTTTCATTACTATATATTTGTAAGAAAAATAGGTTAGTTTGTATATGCTATTTTATTTTATTTTGTGTTCATTGGTGTTTTGCCTGCATGTATGTCTGTATGAGGGTGTCAGATCCTCTAGAACTGGAGTTACAGATAATTATGCGCCGCCATGTGGGTGCTGGGAATTGAACCTGGGTCCTCTGGCAGAATAGCCAGTGCTCTTAACTGTCCTGCCATCTCTCCAGGCCCTGTATTTGCTATTTTATAAGACCTTTTAAATGAGTTAATTTTTTGTGATTCTAGAGATCAAACCCAGGGCCAGGGTCTCTCCTTTGTTTCTGCTGCTTCACTGTGTGTTCCTGTCTCCGCCTCCTACTTTGCATAGGGGTGCTAGGACTACAATGTTTGTTTGTTTTTTTTTTTCCTGTGGGTTTCAGGGATCAAATTCAGATGGTCAGGCAAGCACTTTCCCCTGCTGATCCATCTCCCTGGCCCTGCTGTTACCCTTTTTGACAACCCAAGAAAACATTCAAATTTGTCTGGGTCTCTATTTCCCAATTTGTAAAGTAAAGCTCTTGGACTAGATTATTTCTAAAGTTAGTCTGGTTTTCATGATACATTGTCTATGAAAGAATGAGACCCTTGACCATAACTTTCTACTCTACAAATCTAAAACTAGGTGAAAGCCCAGAAAAGAAAGCTATAAAAACCAGTGTTCATTTTAAAATGATAGATTCACTAATTTACATTTTTGGACTCATGTTTTATTTTACTCTCCTCTTCCAACCCACTGTAGTGACTTTACACATTAGTTCACACTCAGTTCACAAATGAGTATTTGTGACTATGCTAATCATTTTTAAATACTTTAGAAATCCTTCATGTAGCAATAACATGAATGGAACAAAGCTGTAGTGATTTTTATTCTAGGTCATGGTCAATGTTATTTGCACCTAACCATTATACTCAAACAGGTGTTACTAACATATTGACTATTGCCTAGCAGGAGGCCAAGAAATGGATGGTAAGAGGTTTATAACAGTAAGTGGTATGACAGCTTTTAAACATGGCTAGAATTACTGAGCACTTCTCTTGAATGAGGTGATATTTAAATTCCATCTACTTGAATCTTGGAAAAGGTCTCATGACTGCTTGTATTGATTGATCACAGTGGGACTTCCAAGGCCAGATCATAAAAGGCCATGTAACTTCCACCTTATACACAGGGAACTTTTGCTGTTGAAACGCTGATGTAACCATGTTGGATATGCTACCTGTGAATTCTCTGTCTTTTGGCCATCTTAGTTCCAGCATCAGGCTATTTGTGTCGTCTATAGGCATTCAAGTTAGTCTAAACTGAACTATTCACTCTATGGTTCCAGACACTGTAGAGCAGAAGACACTAGTCCTTACTGTATTATTTCTGAATACTTTAATCACAGAATCTCTGAGCGCATATATATATAAATTTATCACTTATAGTTTACATCAGATGAACTCTGAGGTGATTTGTTACCATCAGTAGGTCACTGGCAGAGTCACCTGTCATTCAGCAAACAATAGCACTGTATTACTTTCCTATTGCTGTGATAAAACACCATGACCAAGGCAACTTAAAGAAGGAAAAGTTGATTGGGGGCTTATAAGAGGGATAAGAGTCCATGACCATCATGGCTGGGAGCATGGCAGTGCAGCAGATAGACAGTCAGGCATGAGGTGGGTACAGCAGCTGAAAGCTCACATATCAATCCACAGACAGGAAATAGAGAGAGCTAACTTGAAGTGTCCTAAGTCTTTTGAAAGCTCAAAATGCACCCCCAGTAACATACTTTCTCCAGCAAGACCACATCTCCTAATCCTCTCCCCATAGCCATCATTAGGAACCAAGTATTCAAATGCCTGAGACTTACGGGGGCATCTCATTTAAACCACCACACACACATCACGATCATGATTCCTATTTATAAGCAAATCAATCAGAGTTTGGGGTAGCCAACATGGAAATGCACATCTGTATTTTCAGCGCTTAGCAAACTGAAGCAGGGGGATCATGAGTATGTTTCATGAGGCAGGAGGATCATGAGATTGTTTCAAAGAAATAGAGTTAAAAAGTATATGAAAAGATAAGAAAATGAATGCATAGTTATAAATTCATAACTTATGAATTTCACATAAACTTTGATATTTCTGATATCTCCAGATGGATATTTCACAACCTTGGGCCTGAATTTCCTCAGGACAGTTGACCCAAGGTGTGCAGAAACCATCTCATTTTAATGGGACATGTGCTCTCCAAATCAAACACATTCTTGCTTATTAGCCTTCACTCACATATATGGTACCTCTCACCTTGCTGGTTACAAAACTCACCTTGCCAGTTATAAAACTCAAAGTAATAGGGTCCACTGGATGCTAGGGCCTCACCAAGCACCAGAACTGTCAAACAGTCCTTCCAACATAGCAGTCCATTTGAAAAGTTTGTTTAAAAAATTGTGAATTTATTGGGCCAGTGAGATGGCTCAGCAGGTAAAGCCATTTAAGAAAAGAACCAGCTCCTTCAAGTTGTCATTTGATCTCCACAAATGGAAATAAATAGGGTAACTGACCTTTTTTTACAAAGTTAATTATTTTTTTTTTTTTGGTTTTTTCGAGACAGGGTTTCTCTGTGTAGCTTTGCGCCTTTCCTGGATCTCACTCTGTAGCCCAGGCTGGCCTCGAACTCACAGAGATCCGCCTGGCTCTGCCTCCTGAGTGCTGGGATTAAAGGCGTGCGCCACCAACACCCGGCAAGTTAATTTTTAAATGTGAATTTTTCTGGATGAGCTCATTGTAAATGATTCACATTCAGGGAAATATTAATAATACCTGAGGTTGTTATGTGAGAAAATATGCATTGTGTGTATGTGTAACCTATATTGTGTATGTGCAATTTCAAAAGATACTGAAGCAGGATAGAAAGACAAGGAAAATTTGGGGGACAGGAAAAGGGAGAAAAGCCTGTCACCCCATTGAAGCTTTTTAGCCAGCAAGAATTCCAGCACAATTTACAACTGTTTATGGCCTCCTCTGTTCCCAGATATAAAACCTGTAATTTTCTAGGATTCTCACCAGAAATTTCATGTTAAATCTTAGTCCTGATGTGTTTGTGTTTACAATTTTTTAAGATTATATTTTTATTTATGTGTATAGTTTAAGTATGTGCATATGAGTGCAGTGCCCTCTGAGGCCAGAAGAGGGCATCAGATTCCCCAGGAACAGGCCAGACATGGGTGTTCAGACCTTTGGCCTTCTGCAAGTCTTGCTCTTAGTAGCTGAGCCATCTCTCTAGCCTGTTTGTACTTTGTTTGTTTTGGGGTGTGTGTGTGTGTGTGTGTACATGCAATGGAGCACATGTGGAGGTCAGAGTTGATTCTCACTGACCACCCACAGTGTAGACTCCAGGGATCCAACTCAGGTCATCAGACTTGTAATTAAGTACCTTTATCCATCTCTTTGCCCCTCCCCTCCTGGTATTATTTATTTTTTATTTTATATGCCTGCCTGTATGTCTGTGTGAGGGTGTCAGGTCCCCTGGAACTGGAGTTACACACAGTTGTGAGCTGTCATGTGTTTGCTGGGAATTGAATCCGGGTCCTCTGGAAGAGAAGCCAGAGCTCTTAACCGCTAAGCCATCTCTGCAGCTCCCTCCCTTCCTGGTGTTATTTTGTTAATTAAAATTCCATCAAAGGCACCTCCTGGCCAGGTGTGGTAGTGCACAACTTTAATCTCAGCACTTGGGAGGCTGAGGAAGGCAGATCTCTGTGAGGCCAGCTTAGTCTACAAAGTGAGTTTCAGGACAGCTAGAGCTGTTACAGAGAAACTCTGTCTTGAAAAACAAAATAAAACAACAACAACAAAAGCCAAAAATAAAAAAAAGTACCTCCTGGACCATTTTATAATTTTACTTACCAAAAAGAAAGAAAAGAGAAAAATATTTTTCACTAACTTTTTTTTTTTTTTTGGTTTTTCGAGACAGGGTTTCTCTGTGTAGCTTTGCGCCTGTCCTGGAGCTCACTTGGTAGCCCAGGCTGGCCTCGAACTCACAGAGATCCGCCTGGCTCTGCCTCCCGAGTGCTGGGATTAAAGGCGTGCACCACCAACGCCCGGCTTCACTAACTTTTTGAACTGTAACTTGAGAGCCACCAAAATGGTATCCATGACTAGTGTTAAGACAATTCATTATGACTCTCCTTGAGGAGCCGATAGGTACACATGGGTATGTCTCACTTTCCTCTGCTTTTCCTTGGGAAGCACACTCACACTTTCTTGCACTGAAGACTTGAGTCACGGTTTAGCCTGAGCTGAAATTCCTAAAAGATCAGAAAAAACTTCTTCGACTTACGGAGGTGGCAGTGTGGAATCGTGTCTCCTTCCCTTCGCTGCTGATATCACGGGGCCGAGTCCATGATCCATCTGGAGCATTCTTCATGAATTTCCTTGTCACTTGGGCCATCTGCCCATCAGCTAAGCACGGCTTGCATCTTATCTTTGTTTCTTTGCTGTTGTTTTTCTGGCCAGAAATCCCCAGTTCTATTGGCTTCAAATTTAGAAATCCTTTAGGCACATCCATACCCATGCCTAGGTTCAAAGGAAATTTATTGGTTCTGTCCAGAAGACAACCATGAGAGTAGATCACCCAGAGTCTTGATCCCCCCTCACATTCCTGCGAGTAGTCAAGACGAGCCTGAATAAAACACATGGAAAAGCTACTCCGCAAAGTCTCATATGCCAGGTGCAAAACACATTAGAAACGGCCACTTCTATAATTTGCTGACCTCAAAATTCTAAAGGCACTCTGTTTTCTTTCCTTCAGCTGTCTCCTAAAGGGGCTTGCTGATTTTCCTATATTAGGTACTCCGTGAAGAAGACTGCCTTAGGCAAGGGGAACTTTGACTCCTGAATGCAGTCTTACCAGTCCTCAGCTTGAATTACGAAGAAATCTAACAGCTTTCCCTCAATACTGTGCAAACAGCTCAAGGCCCAACTAGGTGAATTTAGGCTTCATAGGTCTTCATTTTATGAGAGGTTGAAATCCTAGCTGCTGTGCACGTCTACTTCTTTAAACTTTACACTGGATGGAACAGTGGTTTCTAAGCCGTGAAAGAAATCCCTCTATGGAGGCCTAGAGGGAAAAGTAGCCACTAGAGAACAAGTGAGGACCACATTTCGAGCCAAAGCCTGTCAGTGGTTGGTGTTGTCTGATCCAGGCAGGGATATATTCCAGACTTGCACTAGATGGGTGGATTAGTCCTCATCCAGAAACCTAGACATTTTTTATCTCTTTCTTTCAGATATACAAACAAGCACCAAAAAATACAGTTTGGCTTCACTAAATGAGAAAGTAGGAAGCTTTGGCTTCAAGTGACACAGAGGAAGGCATTTTTGTCTGACAGTCCCTTCCTTTCTGATATTTAGTTCTTAAAATAGAAAAGATACTGCTTGAAATCTGAATGCCTACGTTCATGTTTTGACTTTTTGATTTTACTGCGTATCTACTGAGCCTTACTAGTGATCAAGTTAAAGGCTGTTAGATGTAAGTTCTCTATCGTGTTTTTAAGGAAAGCCATAGCATAGTTGGGGATTAAGAATTGCTCAGTGCTATCAAATAAACACTTAGATCAATGATTTAACTTAAAACTGACTAGTGATATCTCTAAATGAAAGCTAAAAAATATTAGTCTTTAAAAACTGTCATTATGCATGACTATGTATGTATTGTTCACATGCGCTTCTGAGTTTAAGGTTACAAAAAGCTCCACTAGCCCCAACCAGTTATGCTTGATCACTTGTCCCAATACAGCAGTTAAAGAGAAGAGTAATTGCCAGGGACAGAGAGAATATGCAATCATTGTGGCCCCAGGTCCAGTGTTGGTGCTATTAACATGAATCTTACATTAAACTTTTAAAACAAAAGCAAGCGGTATACATAGACAGTTCTGGTTAGGGTGATATCTGCTTGACAACTGTCTTAATTCTGGTTCTAGATGTTCCAAGAAGTCCCTGTTGCTTAGCTGGATGGATTAGTTTTCAACAGATGATTATTCCTGCTTCCCAGTGCAACCCTGCACTTCCCTGGGGTGCTAGGCTTGGTGTTCCAAAAACTGGAAATAGGGCTTTTCTCTGTGCTTTCAGCTCTCCTTGGGTAATTAATATGCTTACCTACAAAAGTAAGGATGCAACACAAAGGAAAACAGAGATAAAATGAAGGCAGAAATGCTTTAGTTTTTTTGGTTACCTTATAAGCTCAAATGAGACATGAATGTTTAAAAAAAAATCCAGAGGTTGGAGAGATAGCTCACTGGTTAAGAGCATGGCACTCTCCCAGGGGACCCAGGTTTAAGTCCCCGCACCTACATGGTGACTCACAACCACCTGCAATTACAGTTCTAGGGAACCCAATGTCCTCTTGTTGGCTCCTCAGGAAACAGGCATTCATGTGGTACATAGACATACATTCAGGGAAAAAGGCCTATACTCATAATAATAATAACATATTTTTAAAAGATCAGTTTCTAAGTACCTATTACAATAGGACTTAAATCTCAAACAAATTGGTTAATTTAAATTTGTTGTTCAAAATGTTTTCAGGACTGTTAATGTGATTTTGCTGCATTTCATATACAGCTTCCTATGAGTCACTAAAATATAAATTTGTTTTATCAAGAAAAAAAGTTTTCTAAATTTTATAAAGAAAATAAAACTGAAAAGAATCATCAAATAAGAAAAGAGATACAGAAAGTTTTAGGTGTAAGATATTTGGGGTAAAGGGAGATTAAAGAGAAAAAAGCAAATGCTTCCAGACAAGAATAGGTCTTAGATAGTTTTGTCACAAAATAAAATATTTCTTTTTTAAAATTGAGACTAAAGACCAGGAAGATGGCTCATCTGATAATGGTGCCCATTGCCATGCTGAAAGACCTGTGCTTCACCTCTGGACTCACACTTCGGAGGGAGAACAGTGACTTTTGCAAGTTGTCCTCTGACCTCCACATGTTCTTCTTTAAAGTTTAAACTAAAAAGTTTAACCATACTGTAGGAGCTCTGCGAGAATTCTAAGAAGTTTATGATATGTGAAACTTTAAAAACTTAAAGATGGTGTGCATGTGGTCACATTTACTGTCATTAAAGAGAAGAACCCCAAGGTGAGATACTGCTCCTTGCTCATTTCACCAGGCCGCACGTTCCAGATGCCAGGAGGAAAGTATGGAAGTAGGCAAACAGAAAACAGATAACCAAAAGGCCCAAGGGAAAAGATACAGGTAATGGGACACACCTGGACCACACCTGGCTATTATAATAGCTTTAGTCCTGGGGAAAGATATAATTCCTCAGGCAGATTACAACTGATTGTCCCAAGAGAACCCAGGGTAATGAGAGGATTTTTTTTTTTTTTTGGTTTTTCGAGACAGGGTTTCTCTGTGTAGCTTTGCGCCTTTCCTGGATCTCACTCTGTAGCCCAGGCTGGCCTCGAACTCACAGAGATCCGCCTGGCTCTGCGTCCCGAGTGCTGGGGATTAAAGGCGTGTGCCACCACTGTCTGGCGCTAATGAGAGGATTTTAAAGGAAAATGTTGCATACAGTCTACAGAAAACCAAGGCACTGGGAAAGAACTTCCCTCGGTGGAGTTCTAAATTAACAGGGACCCGCCACTCTACAAAGAGGGAAAGCACTGTAAGAGACATGTCCTATATTATGTCTGGAGAATGGTTCTTCAGCTCCAATTATGCCTGCCCTTAAAGATGCTGCCCAAGGTAAGGGCCCCACAGGCATGGCTTCAGATAACTATCATTTACCTTGCACAATTTTGGACTGTGGCAAGCAAAAAAATGTTAACATCTGGGGGCTTTGTTCTCTACCTTAATCAGTACCCCAGGATTCAGTTGTAAAAAAAAAATGTGCAGTAACCAGTATTTATGAGAATGCCCAATGTACTCTTAGCTGCTTTCTCCCAGTCACCCTTTCTTTCAACTCTCTGTTCTCTTTCCTTAGACCTTATAACTATGTAAAATTATCCCATCATCTGCTTACCTGTTTGTTTTCTATTTCTACCATCACAATAGAAGTTCTTTGAGTATGCAGCCTATCTGTGCTTTCTGCCCTCTGTTGCTTAAGAGCATGACTGGCATATGATAGATAGATCCTCAGCTCTTATTTGTTTAAGATGATAAAAAGATTATTGTATAGTCATATTTCTTTAAAAAAACTACTTATTGTCTTCAAAAAGTAGTCTCTCTGTGTCTATTTTCTTTTGCAATGAGATAGTATCCTGTTATGAGACCTGAGTGGGTCACAACTTGTTATATAGACCAGAATGGCCTCAAACTTGGAGCAATTCTCCTGCCCCTGCCTTCCAAGTGCAGTATTACAGGCATTGCATCCCCTCACCCATTCATTACTCGTTTATTTGGTATGTGCATCTTTCCTTTAAATATAATTGATGATATTTTTCTTTTGCATTCATATAGTATTAGTTTCACAGAGCTTTTATACCAAAGCACCAAAAGAAGCTTAAAACAGTAGAAATGTGTGTGCTCTCAGAGTTCTGGATAGTCAAAATGCAAAACCAAAGAGGCAGGAGAATTATACTTCCTCAGAGAATCCAAATCCCGCTGGATCTTTCTTTGCATTTTCCTAATTTCTGGTTGTGGCTGTCAATCCTTGGCATTCTTTGGCTTGAAACTGCCTCACTCAAATCTTTACCTCTGTCCTTACTCTGCGTTTTCATCTGCTGAACAAAGACATTGGCCACACTGGATTAAAATCTTTGTAAGATGGCACCATCTCAACTTGATTACACCTAATTTTTTTTTCCCCAAACACAATCACATTCACAGGTAACAAGGATGGGGACTTTTTTTTTTTTTGATTTTTTGAGACAGGGTTTCTCTGTGTAGCTTTGCGCCTTTTCTGGAACTCACTCTGTAGTCCAGGTTGGCCTCGAACTCACAGAGATCCACCTGCCTCTGCCTCCCAAGTGCTGGGATTAAAGGCGTGCGCCACCACTGCCCTGCCTGGATGGGGACTTTTACATATCACTGGATGGCATATAGTTCAAATCATAGTGCCTGTAGCTCAAATACTTGTCTCATAATTTTCTTTATCCTTTAAGGTAGAACTGGTGTTCTTTGTTCCCTTAGATATTAGCAACAGAACTTATATGGGAAATAGCTAAGCTTGGGTAGTCAAGAGAAAGTAACTTCATAGATATCTATGCATGAATTTTCTATTTTTTTAAGCAAACCCAGAGTTTCATGAATGATGACAAGTGCTCTGCCACTGAGCTATATCCTCGGTCTATGTATGTGTTCTCTGATATGCCACTGAGTTCATCCCAAGGCTCAAGAGGGAGGAGGAATATTACTACCACAGGCTTGAAGGGTCAAAGGAATATATATATATATGTGTGTGTGTGTGTGTGTGTGTGTGTGTGTGTGTGTGTGTGTGCGCGCGCACATACTTTAGCACAGGTCATCAGTTTAGGACACTACATGGAGATGATCTCCTCCAGTAAAGTCCTAAACTACTCTAAATAGTGACTGTAAGACTTCCTTGTCACAATGTATGCATCTTCTGTAGTCCTTGAAATAAAATATTTTACTGCTGCTGTCAAGAGATGATAGAAGTTGGATATTTGTTAGCTTTACATTCAGATAACCAAGCTCAACAGCTCTCTTCCTCCCTCATTATTTCAGACAACATTCTTCAATTAAATATCTTTCAAATGATCCAAATTCTTACAGAGATACTTTCATTAGGTCCATTCTTTATTCCATAAGTCTTGGCATCAACTTTATAATGGGCATACCTTATGGGAAGCCTGAGGGAGCATGCGTTCCTACATTCTTGACACCCAGTTTCAGTTTGTAATAGGTGTTTCAATGTTGCTGAAAAGAGCAAAGCGCAAGGAGAGTGCAGCAATGAAGCACCGGGAAGCTGCAGAGAAACATCTAAACAAGAACAGGGCTACCTATACCCACAGAGCCGCCGGTGCTCGGAGCCTTCTCCCAAGCCGAGTATTCAACTAGGAGAACAAAATGAGAAGCAAATAGAGTAATTAACACAGTCCAACAGGATGCACTCCAGCCAAATATGTGTGAGTTACATAGTGAATCATTGTCTCAAAAACAAACAAGCAAAGAAAGAAAGACAGACCATATCTCAAAGGTTAGAGCCCTTCCCTAGCAGGCACACATGGATTGAATCTCCAGCAGTGGAGAAAAAAACAAAACAAAACAAAACAAACCCCCCAGATTTCAGCAAAAAGAAGCCTCCTTGGACTGGATGTTAGCCTGATAGCTCCAGAATGTGATTGGAGGATCTTACCAAGTGCAGGTGAAATCATGAAAAAAAAAAAACCCAAACAAACAAAAAAATAAAAAACAGTGAATCAGTAACATGCTTTTGCCACTGTTTTCCCAGTGGGTATGGGCTAAACTATATATTAGTCTAGCTCTTCAACTTTCAACTATTGTTATTAAAATAGGCTCAGTCAGACAGTTGAATATTGGGCTCCTTTTGTTTTGAGCAATCAACCACACTTTGTGGGTCCTCCTAACCCCTTCAGAACCTTTAGAATGGTGGCTCTTGGGTATGGGATGTGTGAGACCAAGGTGTTCTATTGTCTAACAGTTCTCTTTCTCTGTGTTTGTGTGTTTGGTTTAGTGGTGTAAAAGCTTGCAGAAGAGTGATAAAAAGACAAGTCTTAGATCTGGGAATGTACTTCAGTGACAGAGCACTTACCCAGCTTGTTTATGGCACTAGGTTCAATCGTCATCACTCAGAAAACAAAAATATGCCTCTTCATCAAATATCTAGGGTGACTCCCATGTAATTAATCTCTCATGTTAAGTGCTACTCCAATGTAATTCATCACCATTGAGTCTCAGGCTAGATTCCTATAGATTCCAATAACAGGGCTCTCACCAGAACGACTCTCTCAGGTTTTGCTGGCATCTCTGAAGACTGGGCAGTATCATTCATGTAACTTTTATATTGACATTACTATAATATGTATCTCTTTTTGTCCTACTTTGCAACTCTGTATCTCAAACTTTTGTGTCCTCAGGTTCCACTTTGGACCCTGCCAGCATGCAGGGATTTGTTTTTCTTATCTCTTCAGAACTGGAAACTTCAGAAGAAAAACAATCCTGGCCCTTTCTACACCTTTCCACACCACCGTAACATCTTTTCAGTTTTCTTTCTGTTACACATTGAAGCCTTGTCTTGAAAAACCAAAAAGGAAGAAAGAAAAAAAAAGAAAAAGAAAAAAGCCATTGCTCTATTATACCCAATCTCCTATGTAAATTTTGATTGGAAGTATATACATATGTATGTTTTTGTTCAAGAAAAATTAGGTGGTTGCAAACAAAAGACTTATCCAAGATGGATCAAAAGGACAATATTCAACCATGCACCCACTTGATAAACTTCATATTCAATTGTTATGCCACACGATTTCTCTACTTTCAGGGAATTCTTTCAATGTAATTTAATTTTTTTCTACTTTGTACTATAGCCTTCAGAACAACATCATCAACAACAATTACCTTAAGTATGGATGCATTCATTTACCAAATAGTCACCTACTTTGTACAAAAAATACTGTAAACCACTAACTATGCAAAATAGACATGTGGATTTCACAAGTTAATATAGCTAAGGAAAGCATCACAAGCTGATACTCTTAAAATATTGCTAGAAACAACTTAATGGTAGTAAAAAAATAATGAGTCAATTTCATCAGCAATTTGCTAGACTCTGGTGGTGAATTCTTATTATATGTAATCATATTCTTCTAACAATCCCTGTTTCACTGTGGACGCACAAAATATTGATAAGTAATTGACTTAGAGTTACTCATCATTACTTTAGCAGACTGAATCTGAACCCAGTTTTGTCTGATATCCCAGCTCATGCTTCTATTCCGCATCCTTCCAGTCAATATTATTAACAGAGCAGTCTGTATGATGTTAAATTAAACAAAATGTGGCCTAAAGATGGCTCTATACTTGACCAATTACACAAGAAACTGCAAGGTAACTTAAGAAAAAGGTTAGATGAAAGCCTGTTGGAGTATACTTTTCTAACAAACAGCTTAGTCTCAACCATTCACAGCATTCCACCTGCAATCAGTAACTGGGGAGTAACTGTTCTGACCCTATGTTCTCACTTGTATTTTGTTCCTGTGGTAAACATCATGACTCAAAGCAACTGCGGGGAAAGAATGGTTTATTTGGCTCACAGGTTATAACCCAACTCTGAGCTAAGACAAAGTAAGAACTGAAGGCAAGACCATGGAGGACTGCTGCTCACTGGCTTGCTTTTCATGGTTTTCTCATCTACTTTCTTATATAACCTAGGACCACCTGCCCAGGGGTAACACTGCCCACAATTGGCTGGATTGGTCCTTGAACACCAATCATTAAACAAGAAAATGACCTCAGGTTTGCCTACAGTCCAATTTGATGGAGGCAATTCCTAAATTGAGGGTCCCTCTTTCCAGGTGACTCTGGTTTGTATCAAGTTGACAAAAAACTTACCAGTGCACTACGCTTAAAAAAAAAAAAGCACTAACTAAGCTGTAATCAATCAAGCTGTCTCTTTGCCTCAACTCTGTTTCCTGTACATGTCCATTTTCTGTCCAAAACATGTGGCATGACCACGCTGAAGAACAGCATCTTTGAACCTGTTCTGGCTTTCTGGGCTTTCTGGTTTGTGAATCATTCTTTGTTCAAATTGATCAGTTTGTCTAAACTTTTTATTTTTAAAAAGGAAGAATTGTTACCTGTGAGACAGAGTCCAAAAATCTCTAGAATTACTTTAAAAGGTAGTTACTGGCTATGATTTTGCAATTTGAGATTTTGGAGCTATATCCAACATCTCCAAACTCTTAATTTTATATGTGATATATGGCTCCCAAACCTTAATACACCAAGCATTTACATTTTACTTCTCCACTATCCCACCTCATTTATCAGGGTAGGAGACACTACAGAAGTTTGAGGGCCAAACTAGAATCAGCTTCTTTCTGTCATAATGAACAGTTATTAAATTGTAAATAACAATACTATGTTTTCAAAAATCTGTCGTCTATCTGTGATCAGTTTTTAACAGAAGCTGATTTCAACACCAGGCCTGTCTGAGCCACAGAGTGAGACTTTGTCTCAAAACAAGCAAATAACCAAAAACCAAAACCAGTGACTTCAGGGTGGAAGAAACAGTTGTGTTCAGGGTGACTTTCAGGATAAGTTTCATTGCTTCATCCGTCCTTCGCTTATTTCTAATATTTTTTTGCAATATTCACACCAGAGGAGGAGGTTTGGGGAGTAACTTCTAGATATTTTCTAGTTTTCAGCTCATTAAATATTTATAGAGTAGTTTGAAGGTTTGCAGAGGAAAACAAGAAATTAAAATGACTCTTTTTCCTGAGGACAATGGACTCAGATATCTCATATAACACCAGCACTTGGGAGGCAGAGGGAAGAGGCAGAGGCAGGAAAGAGCACCCCAAGTTTGAGGCCATCCTGTTTGGTATAGTGAGTGCCAGGCCAACAAGGACTGCATAGTGAGACCCTTCACACACACACACACACACACACACACACACACACACACACATCATATAAAATTATGATTTCTCTCTGAAGGAACTATTTCAGATCAGTTTCAAAGCATTAGCTGTATTCAGCAAGAGTCCCTCCTTCTTAAAACAAAAAATGAAACAGACTAATACAGTATGTTTCAAAACAGCCATTCAAAACCTAGAAAATATATTTTCTGTCTGACACACACAGGTTAACATAAACAAGTTTTTTTTTTCATTCTGCAGAATGAAACATTTCTTTCAAAGCTGAAAATTCACCAGGCTTGGTAGAACAGGCCTGTAACCTTAGCTACAAGGAAGGCTGACGCAGGAAGATTGAAAATTCAAGTGTAGCTCCAACAACATAGACAAGCACTGTCTCCATTTTTTTTTTTAAGTTTAAAAAGTGTGTGTGGTGGCAGGGGTGGAGCAGTCTGGGAATACAGCTCAGAAAAGAGCTTGCTTGTCCAGCAATTATGAGGCTAGAGGTTCTATCCCCAGCATTCCAAAAAAGAAGTGACCCTTTTAATTTTGAATTTTCTGAAGCATGCTGATTTTTTTTAAAAAAGAGGAAATAAAGAGAAGTATGCACAATCTACCCCATTCTCCACTTCAGGGTGTCTGTGGGGAGAGAGGTCCTGGGGAAAACATTTGGCTAAGGTGGAGAGGAATCTCAATGAAGGCTAAAGCCAAGACCTGGCCATAGTGGGAGGGAGAGTTGGAGGATGGTGCCGACTCTCCCTGGTAACAGGGAAGGGACAAGTCCAACCTCCAGACGGTGAGGCCACTTGTGGGTACTCAGATTGGCGAGGATCTGGATGAGTGACGGGTGGGGCCTGAGGTGCTCGCTCGCGGCGGGGAGCTGGGGCGGGGCCTCCTGTCGCACTGGCCTCCTGAGCAGGGGAGCTAGCTTGGCAGTGACGCGGGGCCCTCACGTGACCCGGGGCTGCAGAGCGACGCAGCCTTGGGAGCAGTCGTCACTTGCGTCTGGTTCCCTGCGCAGGGCGGGCTGGCATCGGGCCCTGGGCGAGCGGCGCAGGTAAGGGGCCCGCACGCAGCGGCCCTGAGGGCGACAGCCTCCCGATGCTCCGGAGCGCGCTGCAGGACGGTGCGGCGGCCCCGCGGCTTTCTGCATGGCAAAGAGAACCGTGGCTGCGCCCGGGGAAGGGGCGCCCCTGCTTGCGGGCGGGGATGGCGGGGGTCTCGGGGAAGGGCCGGCTGGGCGGGCGGGCAGAGGCCAGTGCTAGACCTAGCCCTGGAGAGCATGGCAGGGGACGGGCTGTTGGTGGCTGTGGGAGGCGGGGAAGGATGGGCAGTGGGGGTGCAGGCGGAGGAGGGGGTGCGGTACTGAGCTCCGCGCTGAGTCGCTCCGATCCCACCCTGTCTGCAGGTCTACGAGAGTCGCGGCGGCGCGTCTCGCAGCGAGAATTGAGAGGAGGACTCGGCGGCGAGG
>CABHPH010152775.1:27071-49772 GCA_902168325.1 Peromyscus nudipes
GGGGGGGGGGGGGGGGGGGGGGGGGGGGGGGGGGGGGGAGGGCTGGAGGAGCGTGCGGAAATCCCTGTCTGGGACCCCAATGAGAGCCCCTACCCCACCCCACTCTCCATCTCAGTCCTCCATTTTGGTGCCTGCGGAGCTCAGGGAAAGGATCCTGGGAAATCAAAAATGGTGGGCTTTGGAGGTAGAAGGGAAATGAGAGAGCTAGGGGGAAGGGCTCGAAATGGAGGCTCCCTAGAGGCTGCCTGGAGACTCTAAGGTCGGAAAAAAAATAATAATGAAAACTTTTGTTGTTAGTCTCGGAATATTGCTGGTCAGTGCACCAAGCATTCAGTTTCTTTCCTTGCCCTGTCTTACTTGTGTTCAAAGAATAACAACCAGAAAACAAAATCTCATCATGGCAAATATCCACCAGGAAAACGAAGAAATGGAGCAGCCCCTGCAGAATGGGCAGGAAGACCGCCCTTTGGGAGGAGGTGATGGCCACCAGCCTGCAGCAAACAACCACCACCGAAGAGGACAGGCTCGCCGACTTGCCCCTAACTTTCGATGGGCCATACCCAATAGGCAGATTAATGATGGGTTGGGTGGAGATGGAGATGATATGGAAATGTTCATGGAAGAGATGAGAGAAATCAGGAGGAAACTTAGGGAGCTACAGTTGAGAAATTGTCTGCGTATTCTTATGGGGGAGCTCTCTAATCACCATGATCATCATGATGAATACTGCCTTATGCCTTGACTTCAGCCATTTTCATGAGATTCATACTGTGATTCCCGATGTATTCCCTTTCCTTGCATTTTCCTGACATGCCTTTACTGATCTGTTTGTGGTGAGCCTTGTTATTTCCATGTGCCAGGTGGGTCTTGTGTTGCCAACTTCTAATTGGAGATTGCCTTCCCACTCAGTGTGAGTTTCTGTCAACAGTACAGTGTTGCCCATTTGCATGGAAAAACTGTAAAGTAAATAAAGCAACTGAAAAGCAACTTGAATATTTATTATTGTCTCCTTAAAGCATATATAAATACATAAAAATACCACAAAAAGTCTGAAATTCAACAGTATTGGGGGCACATGTATATAATTAATTTTATTTGGAGTTTCATAAACTTTTTCAGTGATTTTTATAAACTTATTGCAGGTGCATATAATTATGTGCTCAACAAACTTAAAGCGTAAATCCTCTTATAAATACAATTTCTTAGAATTGTCCTTAGTACCGGAGAATGGAGGTTTTTTTTTTTTTTTGTTTTGTTTTTTTTTGTTTTTTCGAGACAGGGTTTCCCTGTGTAGCTTTGCGCCTTTCCTGGGACTCACTTGGTAGCCCAGGCTGGCCTCGAACTCACAGAGATCCGCCTGGCTCTGCCTCCCGAGTGCTGGGATTAAAGGCGTGCGCCACCACTGCCCGGCTCGAGTGCTGGGATTAAAGGCGTGCGCCACCACTGCCCGGCTCGGAGAATGGAGTTTTACGAGGCTGTGGAATAGACCGGATCAGGTGTGGGACCCTGCTGGTTTAGGTTTTTCCCTACTTGTCAACAGTCAATAAGGCCAGGCCTCCAGCCTTCATTAAGTAGTTGAGGTAAACTGAGGGGAATCCTCAGTCCTTGCCCATTCTCCCAGTTTCATACAGGAAAAAGAGGGGTGTTCCTCTATGTCATTTGTATGTTGCAATCCCGTCTCTGATTCCAGGTATGTGATTTGGGCATCCCCTCTGATTCCTGTTTTCTGTACCTAGGGATGGTATGCCTATGGTCCTCAACATAGCTAAATCTGACTTATTTATAAAGTCTGTAGTGTCCTTAGTATGATGGTGTGGAAAATGCCCGTATACCTTGACATTTATCCAGGTGAGTATAATCCCCATGGTTCTTGACTCTTAAAATAGCCCTTTCTGGTTTTAGTTGTGTGCCCCACTTCAAAAAAAACTCTGGCATGGGTGCACTGAAGCCTAGCACAATAGATAAGAGATGCCTTTCAGGGTTAGTCCCAGAACCGTATTACTGTAAACCTCCAGAACCCAAATAGGCTAACAGCTTTATGGTGTTTCTACTGTAAAGCAGCCTCTCAGCAGGCCTGCCCACCCAGTTTAATAGACTTACTAGAAACATCAGTTTCATTGAGGAACAGGCATTCTTTGGCTGCATCCTGTTTGTCCCATCCACACCTGAAACATAAACTTCATTGTGAGCTCTTAAAAACCATGTAAGGCATTTTGCTTTATGATTTTTATGTAAATGTGTGTCCTCTAGACAGTAATATTGTCTTAATTTTACTGTTGAACAGTTAGGGCCTGACATAGAGTAATCAGAAATTGTTGATTATTCTGATAGGTTAAGTACAGTGGAGTTAGAAACTCTGTTTGATACTGTTCCTAATTAACTCTCCATAACAGAAAGCTAGTAATCACTGATCTGGAAACTTTAAAGAAGCACCCCAAAGAAAATCTTTAATTCCATATTCAAAAATTATAGACCTTATAATATGTTAGTGTTTATGGGAACACAATCACCTACCTGTACACATAAGGGAAATATTAAAACTGAATTCATGACACGGGTGCCCTTCTCAGCTTGTTGCCCACTGTTAGCAACCTCTAAATCAGAGATGACCATTTGTAACAGTTACCCAGTTGATTTTTCATGTCTTAAGTTTTGACAACATAGGTAAAAAGAAACTGGCAGAAATCTCACCATTTTACATGATCTGAATTACCTTACTCGATTACACAATATACAGTTCTAAAATTAGAAATTAAACTGTATTAAATATTCAGTGTATGAGTATAGTTAAGCTAGTACTGTCTTTAATTTTTAAGATTGTTCAGTTAAGTTACTGCATTATGAAAAATTATGAAACTAAAATTATACATTATAATTTCTGTATAGGTCCATGCCCTGTCCACTTATAACAATAATTTTGTCTTTGCATTCCTGAAGCTCAGTGTTTGGCACAGTGCCTAATATGGCACATATTTAATAGCAAAAAGGGCATGTATTTAATAAGTTATTAAATAATTTCATAGTTATTAATCTAAAATCATATACAACAATCCATAGTTTTGTTTCTGGTTGATTTATTTTTTATACACAACAAAGTTTTTATGAAGAACATTCAAAACTTACTATCTTTTAGAAATATACATTGAAAGGTCATAATGCATATTGAGATTGTGTTGAAAACTAAGTAAGAGCATAAGTACCAAAAATCCAGTCCCCCAGGAATATAACTGCTAAGTTTTGTCTTTGTCCTATATGTAGTCACTGCAGGGGCAGATGCGGGGCCTCTTTCTCACCTGTCAAGTTGGGTGTGGTGGCATTGGCCTGTAATCCTAGAATTTGGGGGTGGAGGTACGAAGATTTTGAGTTTGAGGCTACCCTGGGCTACATGAGACCCCCCTCCCAATTAGCTTTCATTTAGCCAAACTCAGGAGCCATTTTCAAGGCAGCACACTTCAGTTGACAGCATTTTGAAGATAAATTCTTACTTTTGCTTACTATATAGAACAAGATAGAACTATTTACTTAAGACTAAAAATTGTCCCAGTAATAGAAAAAAGTCTGGTTTCCATTAACAAGATTATCAAAATCCCATGTCTATTCTGTCTCCTTTCCTGTTAATCACATGTATTATGTAATGCCATGCTGATCTTGGTTAGAAAGAGCTAGCTTTTAGATTTTCAGTATTATATTTGCACTTGTATTATAACTGCAACCGAGACAGACGAAGAGGACCCACCTGTCTCTGGGGCACTAAGGTAAGTATGAAGCACTGTTAAACATCACCATTACTATTAAATTATATTCATTTTTCTGTGTAAATATGCGGACATTGGGGGATGGATAGGGCAACTGGACTCCTAACTAGCTGTTATTGGACTCTTTCGTCCTACCCTACCTGCCTTGAGCAAAAGGACTATCAGCCAAACAGCCAACCAAACTCTCCCTGTGTGGGCATCAGCCAGTTTGAACACTCCACAGAGGATGTGAGAACACTATGCAAAGATTGGAGCTGGCTCCCCCACCTCCTGGAGGTTCATTCGGGGATGTCTGAAACTGTTTATATTCAGACCTTTTGCTTTTGCAAACCTTATTGAACTCTAGACAAGCGGGTAAAAGCCTGTAGGATAAGACAGGTCTGTCTAGAAGTATTAAATTAAATTGCCATTCTTAGGACTGCAGTAATAACTACAGAAGGAGATAAAATCAGCCAAGGAGAACATCGAGACTGAGAGAAGATTGGACTTGCAATGTTTAGAGAAGAAATAGAGCTCAATTCCTAAGACTCCAAGTTTGTAATTTATCAGAAGCAATCAGATTAAAATCTACAGCCTGTCCCCTTCCTAGTCTAAGAGAAGCAATGAAAAGAAAAAGTATAAGATGGTGATAAAATGTTCACATTAAGTATATGACAGAGAAAAGATGAACCTCAGAAAATGGTGAAACGTACTCTATAAGAAATCTGATACTGTTTTTTAAGCATCACAGAAAGCAATGAATGTTCTATAGATAAACAGGAAGATTTAAGAAAGAAATGAGTTAAGGCAATGAGGGTTCTGTTGATAAACAGGAACATTTAATAAAGAAAAACTGTTAATCAACCCACTAGGAGTCTCATACTCCTTAACTTACACGGCTCCATGAAGGAATGCTTCAGTACTTTCCCTGCTGCTGTGATTACATGCCCTAACACAAGCAACTTAAGAGAAAAGGGGTTTGTTTTGGTTCACAGTTCAAGGGGACAGTTTGTCATGGTAGAGAATGCATGGGGGAAGAAGCTCTGAGGTGGCAGCTGGCCACATGGAGTCTGCAGGCAGGAAGCAGAGTGTGACAGATGCTGTTGTGTTAGCGTTCTCACTTTTCTTGCAGTCCTAGACTCCCTTCCCAGAATGGCCCCACCCACAGTTAGTATGAGTCTTTTCAGCTCAACTAGCTTAATTGAGCTAAGCCCTGACACCTGTACCTGGGGGCTAACCTAATCAAGATGATCCCTGACATACATTTCCCCAGGCTTGTCTCTGGAGATTCCAGATTCTGTCAAGCTGATAGTATTAACCACCACAAAAGTAAAAAATCAGAATGCAGTAATGATAAGCTACTTTTCTGTCACCATGACAAATACACACAGAAATCAACTTCAATGAGGAGAGATGTATTTTTACCTCATGTCCTCAGAGGTTTCGGCCATCATCAGTTGGTTCTGTTGCATTGGGCCTAAGGTGAAACAGAAGCAGCAAGATTTAAGAATGCGTGGCAAAGACTGTTCACTTTCTGTCAGGATGCAGACAGAGACAGGAAGGGGCCAGCCACAAGTTCTATTTTGCAAGATATGTACTAGCTGACCTGCTTCTTTCAACCAGGCCCTACCTCTTAGCTTCTACCAACTCTCAATGTGGCATTCATTGTGGATTCATCAAGCTGAGGCAGGATAGAAAGACAGGGGAAATAGTGGGGACATGAGAAGGAGGAAGGAGTCCCCCTTACCCTAGAATCCAGTCAAAGCCTCTTGCCAGCAAAGAAGCAAGGATTCCAGCACACGGCTATTAACAACTCCTAGTCAGCTGCTGTTGGACTCTTCCTACCTTGCCTGCCTTGAACAAGAGGCCTTTCTCCCTTTCCAGCTGAATTTTCTAGCAAACTCACTAAACATTCCATTTACAAGGAAAGGACATGTACTAATCATCTTGTGTAACACTAGTGGCTTCCAGTTTTCTTTTGTCAGATTACAGTTCCACCTAAGCCATCCTCATAGCCACCTTATGTCCTTTATCAAAGGAGGAGAGGGGAAAAAATCTCTTAGCTATCTTCTGAGATGTATCCTGAGACCACTGGGTACACCTAATGCTCTGCCACTCTTTCTTTGAGAAGCTCATACTCATGCTCACAGATATGTCTTACTTTCTTCGGAGAGCCTGGCTTTCTCTCAACTGTTGTGCTTAAGTTTTTTTCAAAATAGCTTTGATACAAATCTCCACACTGCTTCATAAATTGGCTATTCCTGATGTTCCTTTCAGTAGCAAAGCCACAAAATCCAGGCTGAGCCGAGGTCCCTAAAGGCTGAGGGGAACTCTTAAGCTGCTAAGAGTGGCAGTGTGGAGTTGTGTGTCTGTCTCCTCACCACTGACACAGAGATTAATCCATTAATTAAGATAGAACCCTCAGAAACCTATCATTTCCCCAAAGCCCATCAACTGGCAGCCATGCCTTCAGGGACAGGGTTGGGCAATTCAGATTCAAATCAAAACAGATACGCTGAAAAATCTATAATCAATGTAAGAAAGCATAATATAAGTTTTGGGTATGTAATAGTATAATTAGGAAAAAATCAGTAATGATATTAAACATTTGAAAAGCTGGTAATACATTTTATTTTATTAACATGTGAAACACAGCAAACAACTGCTGAAAAATATCTTTAAAATGTACCTGTGCATTGTGGATGTAATTCAGTGGTAGAGCACTTCTCTAGTAAGGACTTTTAAAGGCCCTGGGATCAGTCTCCAGTACCGCAATAAGTAAGCAAGTAAATTTGTGGACTGCTTCCCCAAATTGACATATAAACTAGGCCACAGAAGAAGGATCGACACATTTTAAACAATATAGCCTGTCTACATATACTTCCAGACTTGCAAAGAAGTCTCCAAAGGTTTGAGTCAAACAATACCATCTAAATAAGGGTGAGTGAAAAGGGAATTACCATGGCAATCAGGAGCTAGTTTGAATTTAGAAATAGTGAAAATATGGCACATGGGAACTTACTGGCAGAAACTAATGCTGTGTTGTATTTGACTATCTTGCCTTTTATATCCCTTTTGCTGAGCACTCGGGTGTCAAAATGGTTCATTAGGACAGTAAGACAAGCTTAAAGTAACAACAAAATCGTATTTCTTTTTTTTTTTTTAAAGATTTATTTATTTATTATGTATACAATGTTCTGCCTGAATGTATGCCTGCATGCCAGGAGAGGGCACCAGAACGAATTACAGATGGTTGTGAGCCACCATGTGGTTGCTGGGAATTGAACTCAGGTCCTCTGGAAGGGCAGCCAGTGCTCTTAACCTCTGAGCCATCTCTCCAGCCCCACAAAATCGTATTTCAACAGTGCAAGCAAACGGTGAGAAGGAATAGTGCTGGCTTCAATTGCTGCAGTTTTCCCAGTGGACTAGCACCAGAAGTGGGTCAGCTGGGTTAGCATTGATGACAAGAATCATCTCAATGCACAAGAGCCACAAACTAAACCTTTTGGCTTCCTATTGGCTCATTTAAGTTAGACTTGTGTTCATCACATATACAATGCACATATGTATACACATGTACACACATTTGTAGATGGTAATCAGAAGAAACATAGCACTCTGATAATTTTATGGTGAGACTGAAGATTATGGATCTGGTCCTAATAGTGAATGCATTTTCTGCATTTGCAAGGTAGATAATGGATCATTGGTAGTCCAAGATAGAAACTAGTTGGTGATTTACTTATGAAAACTATATTTGATTTAGGACATTTAAAAAAGTATCGTAAAACTGTAATAGGCAAATTCCTATGCAGTCAAGGTTATAGAACAACTTATTCCAGAATGGACTTTTCTGAATGGCCCCTCCAATCCTCTCACCACTAGCAGGAACCATTCTCCATAGTCTACTTTTATCATTCTCATGCTTTGATCTGTGTTTAAGTACTCATGAACATACCCATAAACAAAGCACACACAACAGCTTTCTTGTTTTAATCCCTAACTGTATTGGTATTACGTATTGGCTATTGCTGGATTTGTTTCTAAGAAAGGTTCTGAGATTTCTCAAATGAAATCTTTTGTCACGTTAGCTATGGACATTGACCATGCTTGCTCACGTGCCTAAGGCTATCTGAGTCCAGACTTCAGGAAGCAAATGTTGTTGATGTTTCTCTTTACTCTCTCACTGACATTGCCAAGGGTGTCCACAAAGAGACTTTGCCAAGTTTTCCTGTACTACTATTATATTAAGATCTCACACTTCTCCAATTTCCATCTTAAAAGGATGTAGCATGAATCTTGTCAAACTCTATAGTGATTTCAGAGCATGTATCAAACCTTAAAAAAATCCACTGTCTTTACAATTAAAATTTGTATGTCAAATATGCTATTTATATGGAAAGAAGATGGAAAATTGGGTAAGTTAGCTCACAGTCCAACAACAGTACACTACGTGAACAAGTATAAATAATTTTGGGAAGTACATTATTGCACAGATGTGAAGAAGCAGCGTGTAGTTGACTGGAATCAGTATTAAAGAAATATTTTTAACTGCATAGTAAATATTTAAATGTTAAATGATAATGGTATTTGCCAGAATAGTCCCTGTAGGAAAAGGGGGCTGGCTAAAGAAACCCACCCTGACCCTGGAGCCCAGAACCAGAGAAAGAAACACACCCTGGATCTGGGACCTGAGCCAGAGAAAGAAACACTTTATCCCCAAACCCAGAACCAAAGAAACACACCCTGACTCTGAAACCAGTGCCAAAGAAACACACTTTGTCCCTAGAATCAGAGCCAGTGAAAGAAATATGCCCTGGCCTCAGAAT
The DNA here is from genome assembly GCA_902168325.1 of Peromyscus nudipes. Lineage (NCBI taxonomy): Eukaryota > Metazoa > Chordata > Mammalia > Rodentia > Cricetidae > Peromyscus > Peromyscus nudipes. Next base: position 35,635 of record CABHPH010152775.1, read on the forward strand.
TAGAGCCAAAAAGCTAAGAAAGGCCAGTGAAAGAAACACAGTTTGGCTCTGAAATCAGGGCCATCTCTGCCCCTAACCCAAAAACTAACCAATCCCTGAGCAGAAAAAACACTAACCAATACCTGGACAGGAAATCCTCTCCCGCGAGAAACTCTACCCCCAAGAGATCCTATATAAACCACCCTGCCTGTTCAGTTGTTGGCTGTTCTTTCCCACCCTGGTAGAGGCAGCTACTCTCTTGGTTCCTCTTTCCCAAATAAATCTCTTTCTCAAAAGAGTTTTGGGTATGAAGATCTTCATTCGTTGGCGCAGAGAAGAAGAACCTTGATAAGACGTCCCTTAGTGGACTGAGCAAAAAACCCTTACAGAGATGTTCCCTTAGTGGGAGCTGAGCAAGGTGGAACTGAACAGAAGAACCTTGCTGTGACATCCCTTAGCGGGCTGAGCAAGGTGGAGCAGAAAAAGTAACAACTTTTCGCTGGAGCCGGAGGAAATTGCTACATTTCTGCAGGGGTTTCCCCTTTAGCAGAGAGAAGCAAAAGAAGCAACATCTCCAGCCGGAGAAGAAGCAGAGCTCTGCTGGGAAGCCCCCTTTAAATGGGGGCTGAGCAAAGCTCAGCTGCAGCGGCTCTTCAGGAGAGGAGCAGGATTGCTACATCCTGTAAGGAGACCATCCCCCACCACACCAGGTATAGCCTGACTGTGGAACAGTCAGGATACCTTTCCCTGCTGAGCTGTCCTAACAGCTCCAGCAGGCCTGACTCTCTTGAGCAGTCAGGATGCATTTCCCTCTATAGCTGAGCTGTCTATTGCAGCTCCAGCTGTCAGAGCTGTCCTGAAAGCTCAAGGTGTCGCCTGACTCCCAAACAGTCAGGATACCATTCCCCCAGAGTTGTAACACACTCGCCTGCAGTCCCCCTCAAACTTCAGATAAAGTAAGGATAACCATCCTTACTTGTGTGTTCTCATTGTTCATGGCTGAGTTGACAGGCCCTTAGCTATCTCTATAACTTTTGGCCTTGAGACACCATTGTATTCATCCTCCCACCTAAAAAGAAAAATCTACCTCCTGGTTAGCTACTCAGTTTTTGTACACAATGTAAGATCCTGTTTAATCTTTCTTATAGAGCTCAGGTCCCTACGCCTGAAGGACTCTGTAAACCTTTAATAATCCCTGCCTCAGAAAACTCTCTTTTCCAAATGTCCTCCAAAGCCTGATCCTACCTATCAGGTATAAGCAGCCCTACATTCTCTATACACATAATTTTCATATAAGATGAAGAAAAAAAAAACACTGACCCTAGAGAGCTTTTTCCATACCTGACGTAAAACTTCCTAGGACAAGGGGGAGGGTCCTAAGCTTGCCTCCTCTCTGGAAATACAGGGTGGTAAACACAAGAGATGATCAAGCCTCACAGCAGAATGTGTTCTCACACATTTGATCTTCCACCAGCCTCTCCAGGTGCTGAGGTTGACAGACATTTTTTTCCCTGGCTCTGGCAAGGGTCTGGAGCAGACTCCATGCCATCTGTCTCTGAGATTAGGAACATGTGTGTTGTAGTCACACGTCCATGAAGACAGAATAGAAATACCTCATAGGAAGGGCTGTCCTGAGATGTAAGGCAGACACCAAAGAGCCTGGAGCTGAAGTTCTCATAAAAACATGCTTTATAAACAGTTGCTGTTTTTTCTCACCTAGAGCAAAAAGTGCTGTGGTGGTCTTCTGACTTGCCTTCTTCGCCAGTGCTCTTTAGCAATTATGCACATCAGAACCACAGCGCTGTGCATTTTCTAAGCCAAGCCAGTGTTCCCCTTTGGTTTGAAATAGGGTTTCTTCTTGAAAGGCTAATCAAGCCGGTAAGCCATAATAGTATGAGCCCAAGGAAACAAACTCATATGCTTATTTGATGCCGATAGTGTCTATGCAAGTCCCCTTTATTCTAGATATTTAAAACGGTTGTCTTTTTTGAACAATCTGAGCAACATATTTTACCAGATCTGCCTCTTTGAAAGTGTCGTCTCAGATGGTCATTACATTATGTATTCAGAGGTTCTTCCCTTAGGACTGCTAGATTTAAAAAAATAGAAAGTAGAGCTGCATTCAAATGAATGGAATAAAGATGCTTGCTACATCCAGAGAAAGAGAGAGAAAGTGTGAGGGTGTGGGTGCGTGCATGTTGGAGGCAGAGAGTGAACTGTCATCCTGGAGAAGACAGTAAATCTAATGTAGATTAAGCTGTTCTATCTGCTACAATGTCTCTCCTCCTACTCAAGGGCAGTTAGACTTTTGCTTTAATCAAGCTTCCAAATGACTGGATGATGCTCATCTGCATTATAGAGTACAATCTGCTTTAATTAGTCTGAGTCACCACAAGTTTAAATGTTAACCCATCCAAATACATCATCACAGAAATGTGTAGAATAATGTTCAGTTATCTAAGCACAATGGCACAAACCAGTTTAACACATATAATTAATCTTCACACATAAATAAAAAGTATCCATCCTTTATTCTGAACACGAATTTGACCGGTTGTTACTCTTTTTCCCCGGTAATCCTGGAGGGCTGGTATTTAAACAAGTTGCTTCCGGCAACAGCCCCAGCTGAGTACCCAGCAGATGCCAGCACTAGCTGCAAAGCATGTGAAGAGACCCTCTAGATTTCCAGATAAACAGATCCTCCAAATGACTGCCAACTGCAGGTGACAGGCACCATATGGGGCAGAAAAGCATCCATCCGAGCCAAGCCCACACCTAGACTACCAAGGATCAACACCTATGTTATTGGGAGGTATCAGTTAAGCAGAAATATCAAACATCAAAGCTTGATTAAATACTCCTTCCTTTTGAGTGGTCTTTTCTCATTGGATAAGAAACAATTCCCCACTTTTGTTTGCTTGTCTCATGCCTTAGAATTACAAGGCATGCTTTAGTTGGTGGGATTCTCTTACGCCTGAAGACTTGGTGGGACTTCTTTAGAAAATTGACTATAATTTGTGTATGAGTTTGTATGTGTATACAGATGACAAAATCATGCCGTCATCTACATCTAATAGATGTAGGAAAGGATTTTGACAAATTCCTCAAGAAATTTGGAATAGAGGAGAAATAGCTCAGCATAATAAAGGCTCTTCGTGAGAAACCTATAGCCAACATTATATTAAATGGGGGGAAATCTCCAAGCATTTTCACTAGAATCAATAAAACAAGGGTGTCTGCTTTCTCTACTTGTATTTAATGTAGTATAGAAAAATTTGGCTAGAGCCATAAGATGAGAGAGGCTAATAAAAGATGCACATCAGAAAAAAAGAAGTCAAAATATTTCTATTTGCAGATGATTTGATTTTTATACACAAGAAACCCAAAAGACTTCACAAGAAAATTCATGGAACTGATACAAACTTTCAGCAAAGTGGAAGAATATAAAATTGCCATATGGAAGTGAGTAGCCTCCTATATAGCAAGGACAAGCCTGCAATTAAAGAAATTGGGAAACGATTCCATTCACAATAGCTTTAAAACTACACTGGACACCCACCGATGACTTGAGAAGAACGAAGTTGACAAAGGGTTCTCATGAAATTAAAAAGCAAAGGAAACTGCTAATCAAGTAAAGTGCAGAACAGAAGACATGCTTTGTCATCTTATACATCTAACATAAGACTAGCATCTAGGATATACAAAGAACTCAAGAAACCAAACATCAAGAAAAAAACAACCTAATAAAAATGGGTTATAGAAGATTGGCATCTAGAAGATACAAAGAATTCAAGAAATGAACAACCAAAGAAAATGAATTATAGAACTGAACAAAGCATTCTCAAAAGAAAAAATACAAATGGCAAATAAACATTTCAAAAAATAACCACCATCATTAGCTTTCAGAAAACTACATTAAAAACTACATTCCATCTCACCCCAGTCAGACTATCTATCATCATGAAAACAAATGACAAATTCTGGCAAGGATATGGGGGGAGGAAGAATCTTTATCCAGCATTGGGTGTGTAAATTGATGAATTCACTATTGAACTACCATATGACCTAGCTACATATTCAAACTTTGTATCCTACCACGGGGATAACTGAACGGTTATTTTTATTGCTGCTCTACTCTCAATACCTACCAAATGAAATCAGCTTAGGTGTCCATCAAGTGATGAATAGCTAACAAAATTTATATATATATATATATATATATATATATATATATATATATATCCTTTGTGTGTATATAATTCATCTTAAAGAATTAAAGAAAAATGGAATTTGTGAGAAAATGAATAGAATTAAAAATCTTATACTAAGAAAGACAAATGCCACATTTTCTCTAATATACGGATCCTAGTTTCAAATTGTTAGATTTGTGTATTTAATTTGGGATGTTCATAGAGGTCAGAGACCTAGATTGCTCAATGGTTAAGAGCACTGGATGCTCTCCCAGGATATGGGTTTAACTCCATCTCCCACATGGTGGCTCACAATGGCCTGTAACTCTAATCCCAGGGGCAATCCAGCTTCCCTTTCTGGCCTCCATGGGCACCAGGCATGCACATGGTGCACAGAAAGACATAGACAAAACACCAACACATATAAAATAAATATAAATTAAAACAAGTTTGAAAAAATATCCTGCGCAGGTGAATATGCTTACCCCTGAAGACATGGATTATTAAATGAAAGTCTCAGTGCCAGGTATTAGAAACCTCCCTATGAGTCAAGGGGGCCCGCAAAGCCCCTCAAACAACACAGACTATTGTCATTCTTCTTGGTCGCCTGCTGTAACTAGATAATAAAATCTTGTCACTGAAGTCACAACATGCTTTGGTTGCTGGGCATAGAGAAACCAAATTCCACTGTCCAGGAAACTTCCTTCCTGGTGGCTAAAGACAAATAATAACATGTATAATATGTAAGTATTAATTACACGAAGCAGTTTTTTCCTCAAAGATGTTTCTAGAAACACTGTCTCCTGCTACCAGGATAGCCCTTGTCAACAAAGTCACTTTGCTTGTCCATCCATGTACAAAGCTGTTTTCCAAGACAGCAGGTACCTGTGTTGTACAGTCGGGCCTTGTGACTGCCCCAACTCAGCACTGCAGGTGAGTGTCTGGAAAAGTTTGGAATTAATTAGGAGGAGGCCAATATGCTGGCAAGTCTTAAGTAACATTGCCTAATATCAGCCTTCTACAGAAGAAAGTCCACATGGTTTTCTTCTCTTGTCTCCTTAGCTGTTCTGTTCAAGGACAACTGTGGTGATATATTGTGTACCCTAATAAACTTGCCTGAGGTTCAGAGAAGCAGAGCAAGCCACAGCCAACTTTACCTCGCCAACTCCACGAATCCTAACTGAAAGCCTCTGAGTTCAAAGGAGGATCTCAGCTGAACTGCTTTAGTTCCTGTCTCCTCACACCTTATATACCTTTCTCCACCCTGCCATCACTTCCTGGGATTAAAGGTGTGTGTGCTTCCCAGTAGTGGGATTAAAGGTGTACGCCACCACTGCCTGACTGTGTTTCCAGTGTGGCCTTGAACTCACAGAGATCGTCTATCTCTGCCTCCTGAGTCATAGGATTAAGGGTGTGTGCCACCACTGCCTGACCTCTGTGTCTAATCTAGTGGCTGGCTCTGTCCTCTGAACTTCAGGCAAATTTATTGGGGTACACAGTATATCACCACAGACAACTATGAATATGGCCCAACCCCAAATCATAAGCTTACTTAAAACATGTTTTATTAATGTTTCTTTTGGAACTTCATTGCACAGCTCTTGAGCATGGGTTTTGTAGATGATTCTGTAATGTTGCATTATCAAGAGGATTTTGTTGGGTCACCTAAGCCTTTTGAAGAATGATATAGGAATACGTTGGGAGACAGTGAGACACAGAAACAGGAAAACAGCTTTAAGCCTAATAATAGTCACCCCCCCCCCACACACACACACATCAGGGGTAAATCAGAGACATAGCTCCTGCAAGGTAGCTTACTGCCTCTCTGACTGAAGGGAGAGTGCTTGGGTTATGCAACCCTAGTGTAACTTCCAGTATCTCAAATCAGGTAGATCATGCATAACTATGCAGAGAGAAGAGGGCTAATGCATATTGGTTAATGGCTGTCCTTCTATATGGGAGAAAATATCAGGAGTGGAGGATAAAAATTCCTCAGAATAAATCAATGTATGACTGATTTGGCTAGATTTCTGCCAACTAAATTTGGGTATATTATTCTAAGACTCCTTCTCTGAAATGATTCTGAGATTTATTAAATGACATTTGTTGAGGTTTCTATCATCCAGTCATATGATTAGAAGACAGTCTTGTTTTTTGTTATAGATGACCAACTGTGTAGTATAAGTATCTATATACTGTATATACTCATACTGTATAATATAAGTATAAGGTGTATAAGTATCATATACTTGCCTGAAAGGGCTAGCAAATATCCTGGAGCCACAAAAGACATTTCTGGCTCTCTTTTCACTTATACTACTCTTCCACGGTCAAGACTTGTTTTGTTTTGGACAGGGTCCTTTAAAAGTATAATACATTAAAACAATAAGCTTCATTATGACATATTCATATGTGCATTATACTCTGCTCTGATCACATTATCTTCTGCTAATCGCTTCCTCTTCTCCACAAACTCCATTCCTCTTTCCTAACAATACTCCTATTTTATGTCGTTTCCCCCAGATTGCATATATAAGATAAAACATGCTCGTCACTCATTTTAAAATGTATTTGTTTTATTTAATTATTTAGTATTTATTCAGGGAGTTACTTTTAAAGAAAACAAAATTCCTGACCACAGAAACAGGCTTAATTTCACCCATCTGGACAGGCTTCTGCGAATTGCTTGCTTTCCTGCCTGGTTTCTTTAATGAGTTTGCTTTCTCAGGTGGGTTGAAGAGATGATGCCACTTTTTTTTTTCTTCTTCTTCTTGCAGAAAAATGCAAAGACAAGGAAGGGAGGGCTACGGGGGAAGCTTTTCCAGTCTGCTGAACATCCTGCGAAGAGCGGTTGCCATAGAAACCTGACATCATTAGGGTGACCTTGAGGACTTTTAAACGGAAACCAGCGAGATCTATTACTGAGGGAAGGGGCCAGTCATTTGAAAAATGTTTTGTTCAAATAACCTGGTCAAAATTCTTCTAATTTCCTGAATCCCACCCTACTTCCTCTCAGTGTACTTTCTCAGGTAGTCCAAAGGTCTTCAAAGGCATTTTCTTTCAGAGAAAGTCTAGGGCACAAGGGAGGATGAGCGGGGGCGTCTCTATACAGCAGCCTGTGCATGGCGGTTGCTATAGAAACCTGACGTCATTAAGGCTACCAGGATGACTTTTTTTTTTAATGGAGCACTAGGTGATCTGGCAAGAAGGGCAGAGGTTCCCCGCCCACAAGCATTTGGACTGTGCTGAGAGTGTGAATGTCCTATGATGGAGGCTGACGTCCATGGCATTGGAAAGACAAAAAAAAAAAAAAATCTCAGACCCAAGTCGGGTTTTGTGCTGCTTCATTTCCTGAGGGAGAGAGCCATGGATGCCTTCTGGATACACAAGCGTGTACTGTCCTGGTTTAGGGTCCCCAGGAGCCATTTTTTTCTGAGAAAAGGTGGGCTCTTCATGGCAAATAAAATAGGTAGGAGTTCCTGCTCTTGCCCAATTCCCAGATCTGTGGAAGAGGACGAGAATGGCTCATCCACAGAATCTCTGGAACCTTCAGTGATAATGCCCACTTAAACCATTATCAATGATATACTTGAATGTCTCAGATGGATGTAAAAAGACAGATTGGATTTGACAGTCTTGCTAAGAATCTGATTTTAACACAGACTTTTCTTGATTTTAACACAGACTTTTCTCTGGGCACCAGGCTGTTGCCTATTACTTTAAAACATTCTGGATGATTGTAATTTTTTAACCATACCTTCTTTTTTGATTCTTTGAGAATTTCACATCATGCACCCAATAATGATCATTTCCCAGGTCCCCTGCCCCCATATTGACCCTTCACCCCAAAAGAGAATAAAAACTTAAAACCAAAGTAAAACAAAACAAAAACAAAAAACAAACAAAAAATCTCTTTGCTCCTCCATCTTTCCTGCCTCTCCAACACGCCTCTTCATTCATCTTAGTGGCATTGGGATTTTCAGTGAGTGACACAGCATACCTTTTTTTCCAATCAGCTCTACTTGCAAACGTTCATTGCAATGATCATTGGTCTAGTTCATGGCCTCTGGTTTCTGGTACACCATCATCACTGGACCCTCACTGAAACTCCTCTTGTATATCCTGTGGCCACCCTGGTATTGTTCCATAAGACCAGTCCCTTCCAGTGTTCCAGCAGGTCATAGATGGGGTAGATGTTAAGATGGTCAACCCAAGGCCCTGAATGTGGGCCTGGGTGGTAACTGAGCTTGTCAGTCCTGGGCACTAGGGCCACCCCCTCAGGCTAGGGGCAGAGCCAGCTCTCCTATGCCCATGCCATCAGGGCCACTTTTCCCATGCCTGTGGTGAGGGGTGGAACCAGCTCTCCCATGAAGGTCAGGGCCAACTCCCTTGCTGCAGTGTTCAGAGAAGGGCAGGGCCAGCTCAGACTGGCCCTCAGATTTCATCATGCAGGGTTCTTGTGGCCCCTGTGGTAACACAGGCCACAGACATCAACACAGACCCCTGTTGCAGCAGGACTATGGACCCAGACATGGCCCTTGGCAGCACCTGGAGCCCCGGTGACACCATGGCTCCAGGTGGCAGCACAGACCACTCAGATCAGCATGGCTCTGGCAGAGGCAAGGCCCGCAGACACCAATGGCCGCAGGCTGAGGTCCAGACCTCAGGACCCTGTGTGACCTTTGGTGGCAACACAGGCCGCTGACTTTAACACAGACCCCAGCTGTGGTAGGACCATGGACCCAGACATGAGTGGTCCTTGGCAGCAGTCAGTCCTAGATGTCACCAATGTTTAAGGTCAAAGCCCAGGACACTCAGATCCACATGGCCCCAGCTGCAGCATGGACCTTGGACACCAACATGGCCCCAGATGGTGACCTAGACCTCGTGCATCCACATGGCCTTCGATGGTAACAGGAGCCATGGACATCAAAGACCCTGGGTGCTATAGGGCCACAGACCTAGAAATGGCCCTTGGCAGCAGCTCAGGATGACACCATGGCCCTGGGTGGCAGCACAGGCCACTAAGATCAGTGTTACTCCAGTGACATCACAGCCCACAGACACCAAGGCCACAGGCTGCAGCCCGGACTCCAGGCATCTGTGTGGCCTGTGGTGGCAACATGGACCATGGATATTAACACAGATCCTAGCTGGGATAGGACCACAGACCCAGACATGGCCCTTGGCAGCAGCCTGGGTCCTGATGTCCTGGAGTGGTAAGAAGACCACCCACCTCAGCCTGTCCCTCACCATCTTCATTTCTTCCATTCTACCTCTTTCTACAGCACATGATTCATTCAGCTACTCTTTCTCTCCCATTTCTCCACCACACATTTTCTCATCATAATGACACTCTTGCAGCATCAGGTGCCCCGTGGATGTCTTCCCACCAGCCAATGATTACAATCTAAAAAAATATATGTGTGTATATATAGTAAGCATTGGAGCTGAAATGGAAAGGGATCCTGCCAATAGAGGGTCAAGGAATACCACAAAGTCACCATAAGCTTAGCAGCTTACAGCCCTGCTCCAGGGAAAGGTTTCCCCAATGTAACAGCTCCGCTCTGGCAGGGGAGGGTTTCCCCAGGCAAAGTGTTACAGTTCTGCTCTATTCTTACAGTTCTGCTCTACTCTTCTCCTCTCCTGTTCCGGCTAAAGTTGTAACTTCTCTGCTCTGCTCCAGTGAAAGGTTTCACCAAACCTCATTCAAGAGATTTATAGGGAAGGAGGAATCCAGGAGAGTGGCTGCCTCTGCCAGGGTGGAAAAGGGAAGCTCCCAACTGAACAGGTACAGGGCTTATGCAGAGCTTCACAGGGGAGGAGAGTTTTCCAGGGTGAAGATTTTCAGGGTGGGAATTGGTTGGATTTCCTTCACAATGATGTGTTGCTTTCATGCTCAGTGATTGGTTGATTTTCCTGCTCAGGGATTGGTTAGTTTTGTGCTAAGTTGGTCAGGGGCAGAGTGTGTGTCTTTGGCCCTAGTTTCAGGGCCAAAGTGTGTTTCCTTCACGGGCCCCTTTTTAACCTTTTGGCTCTGGTTTCAGGGGCAGTGAATTTGGCTCTGGTCTCAGGGTCAGGGTGTGTTTCTCTGGCTCTGGTTTTAGGGTCAGGGTGTGTTACTTTGGCTGGCCCTTTTACCCTACATATATGACTACCTGCATGTACATATACTGAGTGGGGGCCTGGTGAAGACCAGAAAGGGGTGTTGCATCCCCTGGAAATAGATATACAGTCCACTGTGGGCCACCAAGTGGGAGATGGGAACACAGCCCAGGTCTTCTGTGAAAGCAGCAAGGCCTCTTAACCACTGGGCCATCTCTGAAGTCCAATACACCAAATTTTAGACACAGTTATTATGGTTCTACTTTGCCCCATAATGACAGTACACATCTTCTTATACTCAGGTAGGCCCAAGTTTCATTATTATTTACCAATCCATAAGGATTCATGTCTATGTTACTCAGGTTCTCAGTCCAACCCACTGCCCTACCCTGTCTGCAGGCAAAGACAGCAACCTGTCACTCTAGACCACTTTATATCTGCTGGAATGTATTTGAATGGGATCAGAGGCTAGAGACATCTGGACTCTTTCATTCATCTTGCATATATGTTTAAATTTATCCGTTTTGTTGCATATGATAATTGTTCATTCTTAATACTAAATGGTGTAGCAATGTATAGCTTCACTACAAGTTTTAAAGGTTTATTTTTATTTTATGTGTATATATATTTGCCTGCATGTTAGTCTGAAGAGCACATGCATGGCTGGTGCCCATGGAGGCCAGAAGAGGGTGTTGGATCCCTTGGAACTGGAATTACAGACAGTTGGGAGCTGCTATGTTGGTTTTGGGAGTTGAATCTCTTTCCCTGTTGGCTATTGTTTAGGTTGTTTTCTATTTCTATCTTTTTTGTTGAAATGTCTGAACTTTCCCCTTTTTACAACTGGGCCTGAGTTTCAGTTTCCTAAAAGGACAACAAGAGAGACAACATAAACACAGAGATGAGGGAGCTCACACGTACTAGGCCTAAGCCAGCCCTACAGTACCTCAAGGCTGTGACCAAAAAGGACACTTCCTGTAATCTTCTTAAAACATACCCTGCTTTGACCAAGAATGCCCCCAAATGGTAAAATTATAACTGAAATAAACAAGGAGATGCCATGACAGGCTGCTCAGTCTTCTCTGAGATCAGGCCGCAATTTCAGCTTCCTGAGATTAAGCAAGCAGTTTCTGGGAGGGCCATGAACAAAAGACAATTAATCACTGATGCCCCAGCCAGCAGGGACAGGGAGACAGGACCAACCAAGCCTGGGCCACTGAGTCAGCCCCCACAGTCAGTGCATGCTAGGCCAACCAGCCTTCATGGCAGCTCAAGGACAAAGTCTGGGCACTTGTCCAGGCCTGCCCGAAAATGGATTACAGTAACCCCCAACTAACCCTAGCCAATTAATAGCTACTAACATGATTGCCACTCGAATAAACCTATCCTGAATCTGTTCCTTTGTAGTCTGTATACCCCAAGCTCCTCTTGCTTTAAAAACCCTGCCCCATTGCTACTCAGGGTCTCTCCTGCTCTGCTGCTGTGTCAGATGGATGGAGAGTCCCGAGTTAACTCAAAATAAATGAATCTTTGCTTTTGCATTGGATTTGGTCTCTTGATGATCTTTGGGGTACTCTGGGTACAACAATAACCACAGCCAATTAAAAATGTACTCATGTAGCTATAGCCTGCTTCACCAATTGTGTTTGAGATAATCAAATTGTTCCTAGATTTCCCCTAGCTTAGTTTAAAAGGGGCCTATGTGCTCCTTTCAGGGTCTCCATTTTGTACAAATGGTAGACACCCACATGCTCGAATATACTCTTTTTGCTTCTACATACTAATTGGGTCTGGAGTCTTCTTCAGCAATTCTCAGACCCTTACAATATATAAACCTGGTGTGAATTTATGTAAATAAGTCTTTTCAAGAAAATATATCTTCTTTCTCCAGGGTAAATGCTTGGGAATGTGATGTACATTTTTCACTTCATGGAAGTCCTAATGATCCAGTTCATCATTTAATGAAAGGGGATTTGTTGTATCTAAGAAGTTTGTTTTTAATCCATGATCATAATTAAATATATCAAGGAACTGAGAAATATTTTTCCAAGTTACTGTCCTGTTTTCCATGGCCACCAGCAGTGGGTATGAGAGTTTCATCCTCTACAACCTTGCCAGGGCTCAGTGTGTCAAGTCTTTAGTTATGACTCTTTCTGTGGGAGTGTTGAGTGTCCCGTCAGAGTTATCTGTTTCTCTTCCCTAATCTTTGAGGTTGTTGATGCTGAATGATCCTCTTAGTGGAACATCTATTCAAACTTCTAGACCATTTTTATTTATTGAATTGTCTATTTTCTTAATAGCTATTTTTGAGGCTTTCTGTATTCTGGAAACAAGAAGTCCCAGGCAGTGAAAACATTTGTTCTGCCATATACGTGGGAGAGTGTACATTTTTCACTTCATGGAAGTCCTAATGATCCAGTTCATCATTTAATGAAAGGGGATTTGTTATATCTAAGAAGTTTGTTTTTAATCCATGATCTTGAACATTGAAATGTGTGCTGCTCCAAGCCTTATGTTTAGATTGTATTTTAGATCAATCATCTTTTGGATTTATTTTTATTTTTACTGTATATATGCTTGCGTGTCTGTGTGTGGGGTATATGCATATGAGTGCAGATGTCTGTGGAGACCAGAAAAGACTGTCAGTTCCCCTAGATCTGGAGGTATAGGCAATTGTAGACCACCATGTGGGAGCTGAAAACTGAACTCAGGTCCTCTACAATAGTAAAATGGGCTTTTAACTTCTGAGATGTCTCTCTAGCCCTATTTAGATCAATTGTTCATTTTGAGTTGACTGTTGTGTCCTATGATATATGACTTGTGTGTATTTGTATTTGCGCATGAGAATGTCTGGTTGTCCTGAGATAAGACAGAAAGACAGGGTATTGAAGGGGACAGGAGAGGGGAAAGAGCCCCTCACCCTGTGACCTAGTTTGCATTTTTGTAAACTGACAGTCAGGAAATGTCAACCCAAATCATAGAGCTGAAATTGCCTGAAGATGTAATACAACTATTCCTTAAGACATCTCAAAGGTTTTTTATTTAAATAACAACAAATAAACTAGGGCCTGAAGTGATTGCTCAGTGTTTAAGGGCAATGGATGTCTTCCAGAGGATCCAGGGTTGATTTCCAGCACCTACCTGAAGGTTTACCACTGTCTGTAACTCCTGTTCCCAGAGATCTCATAAACTCTGGTGCCATCCATGGGCATTAGGCACTCATGTGGTGCCCAGAGTTACATATGGAAAATAAAATGCAAAAACATAAAAATAAATAAATAAACTATGCTTACTTAGGGCCAGATTGCTTGTAGCCTTGAGATGAACCCCATTAGCACTCTGTCATCATGCCTAAATCATATAACCACCTTACAATTTAATTTGATAAAAGAAGTTCTTGAAGAGCAATAAGATCATTTTAAAAGTATTCTTTTACTTAATTTTAAAGCCTGAATTTAAGCTTCCTTTAAACTTCAAACCTTCCCAATTATATTCTTTGAACAATGTAACTTTGAAAGCCACAGCATCTCTCTCTCCCACGCTCCCTCCCCTCCTCACATACACGTATGTAATGACACCTAATCTCAAGTCTTTCTCTAGTCCACACTCATGTCTTCATACATGAACTGTCTTTATTCTAGGTGAGTCTACATTCAGAGATTAATAAGCTCACTACCTTTGCTCCACTCTGGCTTGTTCTGAAATTCTTTTCTCCGGACTAGTCATAGCTCAAGCTTCACCAAAGTGGAGGACCCTGAAGAGACAGGACACTCCTCAGGTCACAGTGCTGGGCTCATCTCCTTACCACCACTGAGAGTCCCAGAAAAACGCGTTGAAAAGCATGTGGTTTGTTCAGTGAAGTGTCTT
>CABHPH010152776.1:0-37041 GCA_902168325.1 Peromyscus nudipes
AAAGCAAAAACAACAGACATTTTTCTGAGGATTCAGATTGAAGAGGATTGATTCACATCAATCAGACTCATGGCATTACTGTCAATGTAACTGACTCAGTGTATTAATACACCGTGAAAACTTAACCATCAAGCGAATTTTAAAGTTTGTGATTATCAGCATGGTGACTAATTTTTAACAGTAAAGTCTCCAGGGGAAGCTAATTATATGCAAATTATTAACTGAGCAAGGGGACTAAATTGGTTTATCTCAATGGTGATTGCCATCAACATAAAAGCCCGATGCATGCTTCTACACTGTTGAGTAAATAAATCCACTTTTCCTTTACCTTTTCATGAAAATGGATATGTTTAAAAGTAATAGGACATAGATTTATCTTTTTATTTGGAGGAAATCTACTTTGTAGACCATTTTTGTATCTACACTAGTTAGTGTATTCCAGATAAAAAGAACTAACAGGACATAAGGTTCCCGTGTGTTTGTGCTTGTGGGCTGCCACAGTCACATGATCACTGAAAAGCTTAGCAGGCTGAGAAGCAGAGAGGAGCCTCAATTTTAGATTGATTGCAGACTGGAAACAAAATTTCTTCTTCCTCTGGTGGACTGTTCAGTCTGTTCTCAGAAGATCTTCAACTAATAAGTTGAGACTTAGTGTCCCTGTAGAAGATAACCTGCTGGACTCTAAGCCTATTGTAAGGCCTAAGCCTTAAGTCATTATAACTTAAAAATACCCTCCAAGAAACCTATAGATTGATATTTGATTGAGTACTGGGTATTGCTTTATAGTGCTTTACTAATAAGTTAGTCATCAAAGTTCCTCCCTCATGATTAGTCTGGCTCTTCCATTCACCTGAGACCTACTGAAACATTTTCATTGCTTGTGCAGCTGAATGTTGCTGGGAGTTTGTGTTGAGCACTGTTGGTTCCTTTTATTTTATTTTATTTTATTTTATTTTATTTTCAGAATCAGCACATACAGGAACTACTGACTAAACCTCCTTATCATTCATGAACTTTTTCCTTTCATAACTTAATCCTTAATCACCAGTAAGTTACTATAGTTTCCATAGCAATTAATTTTTTAACTTGCAGGATCTTATGTGCTGATTTTGCTATAGATTAACTTTCAAAAAACTTTTAAAAACCCCTACAGAAATTATTTTATTTAGAAGAACTTTCACAAGTGTCCCACCAACAACTATTAGAAATTTAAAGCAATACAATTGATTTGAATGCGATTCAAGAATTGGCATTTATTCTATTCTATTATTTTCTGTCTAAGTTTCCAATAATATACAGTTAATTTCAACTCATTGTGATTCTTCAACATCACTTTTATTTGAGCACGTATCGGTTGATTCTTAAACGCTGTTGTTGTAGCTTAGCAGAAGCCAAGGTTATGTGTTCAGTTCACATATAGTTCGATTAACTCTGCTTGCCTAGGGGCCTGCAGCACCACTTCTAACTGTCTCTAGCCATTGTGCAAATGGATGTTATTGGACCCACGAGGCAGAGTGCACATCTGTAGTTATTAATGGAAAATCAATCAGAAGTCCATCCACTCTATTAGCCGTCACTAGGAATATATACAAAAGCACACTAAAAAACAGAGTGCTTGCTTTTTAAATTGACGTCTTTAATTATTTATTTGTGTTTTACCTTTAAAGACAGAAGAAATGAGAATTCCATGGGAAATTTTCTTTATATCTTTCCTCATAAGTAATCTGAAGATTTTTATAACAATTCCTGTGTTTTTTTCAGAATGAGTGACCTTTTATTTTATCACAAGGGGGTCACAAATTTTGCCTCTGGTTCTCTGCTTGTCCTGCCTGACAGATAACCACATCCTCTCATTTGGTGCCGGCTGTGTCTCAGACATGATGACAAAGGCCGCCTTTGACCGTATTGGGCACCCGGTCTCCAAGGGTGCTTTCAGCGAAGTCGACTTCTCAAAAACAAAAATCACTGGCACTTTTTTTTTTTTTTTTTTTTTTTTTAAATCTCAGCTACGTCATCTACATGTTTCAGGGTGATTCAGTTCAAGGACATTTCAATGACCCTGTGTAGGCTGAGAATGGGAATTTTGTCGTGAAAGGAAAGTCCAACTCCATCTTCCAGGAGCAAGGTACCATCAATATCAAGTAGGGTGATGCTGGTGCTGTATTCACTGAGGGGTCCACTGGGGTTTTCCTCACCATGGGGAAATCTAGGGATCACTTGAAGATACCACAGCCATCTTTGCTCCTTCGGCTGATGTCTCCATGTTTTTGAAGTGTGGAAGAAATACAGTAACTTCTTCCAGATCATCTGTAATGTCTTCAGTACCACTAGCTATATAGCTCTTCTGGCCAAGGTCGCTCATGGTGACAAATTAGGCACTGTGAGTGATTCAAGACCACAATCTATGATATCATTGTCACCCCCAGAGACTGTAGATAGGCCCCTCTTGGAAACATAGCACAGTAGCTAACAGGTTACCAAAAAAAATTATCCAGGTACTCACTGGTGTTGCTAAGGCTGCGGACCAGGCCATTTTTGAGCTGAATGGAAAGTTCGGTGGCTTGGCCTTTTATGTGCCCATCCCTAGTGCATCAGTGGTTGCTCTGTCTTGCTATCAGGGAGAAAGGTGATAAATATCATGACGTCAAGAGGTATCGAAGCAGGCTTTAGAGGAGTACTAAAGAACATCTTGGATGTCACTGATGACCAGGCTGCCTCCTGTGACTTTGAGAGTAACATCCACTCTTTCACATTTAATGCTGGAGCTTGAATTGCCCCCAATGACCACTTTGTCAATTTTTATTTCCTGATATGACAATGACTTTGGCTACCTCATAGCCCACATGGCCTCCCAAGAATAAGACCACTTTGGGCTGGTGGTGCCAGCAAGAACACTGGAAGAGAGACCCTCATGCTGGAGAGTCTCTTGTTCCAGCCCAATCTCCTAATATACCAAGACTCTCCTCGTCAGTTTCTGTCTCAGACTCTGTAGAGAGGAGGAAGGACTTGAGTCCTAATAGTCACGTACCATCAGTACATTCTGTTGGCCTCAGCATAGACCCCATTTCTCCCACTAAAATACCTTTCACTAGGTTTCTGTAGGGTACATGGAAACAAATATAATCTTATCTTGTACTTTTAGAACATTTTAGATTAGGTCATGATTTGGAAAGCTTTTTGGGAGACTTGTCACATAAACAAATGACTTTCTCATTATTCTTTTTCCTTCTTATCTTACTTTTAAAAATGTTTGAAAGTGTGATTAGTGTTCAGAAAAATTGTTGGGAAAATTTTTGGTGTGGCATTAGAAATTTCAGTTAGTGAGGAATAACTTAAGGGTTAGGGTTAGACAGAATTGGGGTTAAGGTTAGGGTTAAGGTTGGAACTAGAGTTGGAGTGGAGTAATTAAGGAATGACAAGATGGAAAATATTTGAAAGATTTATTTTTTTGAATTAAAATTATGTGTATATCTTTGTTCATGCGTGGCTATATGACTCGCTCTCTCTTTCTCTCTCTCTCTCTCTCTCTCTCTCTCTCTCTGTGTGTATGTGTGTGTGTGTGTGTGTGTGTGTGTGTGTGTATACCCCTGAATGCAATGCCTGTGGAGATAAGAAGAAGGCAAGTCCCTGCAGCTGGAATTACAGGTGGTGTGAGCCCTCTGATGAGGGTCCTGGGCACCAGGTGCTAGGAACTGAACTTGAGTCTTCCAGAAGAGCAACACTCACTTTTAACCATGGAGCCATCTCTTTAGTCCTGAAACAGTTTTTGATATTTCAATTTTAGGCTGTGGTTGAACAGGCCACCTGTCATTTGTTGTTTTGTGCCTGTTCACAGATAGTTAATTTCATTTGAGGCACCCCCTGACCTCACGTCTTCAAACAAGAAGCCCATATCATTGTGCTCGTCAGCTCACTCTCTCTGCAACTTTCTGACAAAGACATCCTTTCAGTTTTTTTTTTTTTTATCAAAGTTGGAGGGCAAGTTTAGAGTATTTCTTTTTTTTTTATTCTGAGAAATTGAGCTCTAAAGAAATCTACCACTGTCTAATTATTATAGTTTTCCCAAATGCATCACTTAGGTAACTCTTATGCCTCCTCATCTTAATGAACGGCTGATATCAGGACCTTGCAAAAGCACTGTGCCAGAACTTAGTAGTATGAATTTGCAAAGCCTTAAGCCATTCTTTCCATACTTAATAAGCTGGCTAACTGTATACATCATATCCTTGTTTTCACACGTTATTGTACTCTTAAGTTTTATTAATAGTATTCTAAATAACTAAGAAGTATATTCAGTTATGTCTTAGTCTACTTCTGTTTCTATAACTAAATATGATAGACTGGGTAATTTATCCCATAATCCTAGAGGCTGGGAAGTCCCAGAGCATGGCACTGGGTGAGGGCCTTTTTCTTGCATCATAACGTGGAGGGTTGGTATTTCATGATGGCACAGAGCAAGGAAGAACAGAAAAAACTGGATCTTACAACAAAGCCACTCCCAGGATAACTCATTAAGCCATGAATGGCTTAGTCCATTCCTGAGGGATTTGCCCTAATGATGAAATCACTTCCCAAAGGTCTGAGATCTCAGATACCATTGACTTTGATAATTAAGTTTTTCGATGCATGAATTGGGGAATACTTTCAAACCATAGCAATTGTGTAATTTATTCATGAATATAGTCTTGCTGTTTAAAGAAAACACCCACTTTAAATGAAGCCCAAGCTCTCTTCTGACCACTTCCATCCTCTAGTAGCTTTTCGAGAAGCAAGCAGTTTCTACTAATGTGTATTTTTACAACCCTTTCTTTGTGCATTCCTATGGACATATGTATGTGGCATACACATATTGCTGTAGAATGTGTGAATATGTACTTTAACACGCACTGTAGTATCCTTATTTATATTTTAGATGTTTTCTCACTCAGAATATCTATTAACTGAATTTTGCTTTGTTTGGTTCAGTTTCTCTGTGGACTTGGTCATACTCCAGATTCCCTCTTATTTAGCAGGGTCTGACTCATTAGCCCCTCACGTCTCCCTTTTATTTTGGACTCACAGTATAACACAGTGTGTTAACACACTTAGAACCTTCATTTACTTCTTGTCAATGGACATATTCTAATCTCAGCTAGGAAATTAGTCCTGAGTCAAATAAAATTGGCCAGGGAAATTTTCTTTTCTTATAATTTTCATTCTCAGTTTGGTGAACATCCTTAGAGTTCTGAGTGTCAAAGGACACCATCTAGCTTTTTTTTTGGAAACATAAATTGTAATATTTTTACTTTCTTTCCTTTTATTGGTTCTTTATTTTAAAAAGATGTATTTAATATTTTTATTTATGTGTATTCCTGGTCCTCTGAAAGAACAGTAAGCCCTCTTAGCTACTGAGAATTCTCCCCAGGCCCTTTCTTCCCTTTCTTAAAGTTGCAGAGGGCTGACAGGAAAATAGAGGAAAAAACTGAAGACTCTGGGTTCAATGCTAGTTTCTTGTATATGACACCCAAAGAAAAAGTTATAAAACAAAGAGTGACAAATAAAGCTGTATTTTAAAATATTTATTTTAATTTTACACACACACACACACACACACACACACACACTGAGACAGGGTCTTACTATATAGCCTTAGCTTGTTTGGAACTTGCTATATAGACCTGGCTGGCCTTGACTTCATAGAGATTTACTTGCTCTGCCTCCCAAGTGCTGGACTGATGGCATGTACCACCACACCTAGCTAATTAATATATTTTTGTGTGTGAGTGTGTGTGTGTGTGTGTGTGTGTATACTTGGCATTAATGTATGTGCACATGTGTGCCTGGGTGTATGCACTTGTGCACTTGTGGAGACCAAAAAAGGGCATCAGATCCCTCAGAGCTAGAGTCACAGGCATTTGCAGTACACCCAGCTTGTTACATGGGTGCTGGGATCTGAACTCTGGTCCTCATGATTGCACAATAAGTGCTCTTAACTACCGACCGAGTCACCTTTCCTGCCCCCAGAAACAAAACAAAATACTCTTTTGGTGTGTGGCCACAAAGTATGCCACTAGGAAATGAAAAGATAGCCAGGCATGGTGGCACATGCCTTTACCCTTAGCACTTGGAAGGCAGAGGTCGAACTCTGAGTTCATGGCCAGCTTGGTCTGAAAGAGAGTTCCAGGGCAAAGGGGCTACAGAGAGAAACCTTGTCTTGAAAAACAAAAACAATCAACAAACAAAAAGAAATGAAAAGATATGCCATGGAACAAGAAAGACATTTGCAAATTATGTAGTCATCAGAGGCATATAAAACTATATAGAGGACTTCATAATAAAAAGACAATTCAGCTGGGCGGTGGTGGCGCACGCCTTTAATCCCAGCACTTGGGAGGCAGAGCCGGGCGGATCTCTGTGAGTTCGAGGCCAGCCTGGGCTACCAAGTGAGTTCCAGGAAAGGTGCAAAGCTACACAGAGAAACCCTGTCTCGAAAAACCAAAAAAAAAAAAAAAAAAAATAGTAAGTGAGCAAAGGCTTCAAATAGGTGTTTATTCATAGAAAACAGACAAATAGTCCATATGAAAAGATGATTAGCATCATCAGAAGTTAGGGTATGCAGATTAAAGACTTAGTGTCATATTGTCATGCACCAGTCAACAGGTATGTATTAAGAGAAACTTGTTATTAGCTAATTTTGTTGTGCAAACATCACAGTGTGTTTATGTAAACACAGACAGTCAAGGCCAGCCATCCCACATGGCTTCTGGATGCAATGGAGGGACTCAGGAAATGAGACGGGCTGCTGTTGTTATTATACAGCACATAGTTTGTTTTTCAGTAACTTAAATAGAAGGAATATACTCTGCACTAATATTGATAGTAGCGCATACTGAACACATAAACCAGTGACATCATCGTTTGTTGTTGTTATCAGGTATCATGTCCTGTGTGTGGTTGTATATGCTCTAGTTTCACAGGACGGGTGGTGCAGTGGGTTCCCTCACATGAATAATCCTGCAAGCATGTGTGTAATGCATTGCCCCAAGCTGTTAAAATGATCAAAGCACCACTAGAGGATAGAGAGTTTTCAGCTTTGTTTTAATTTTATGGCGCCACCAATGCATGGTGGTGTCTATTGTTAGCCTAAATGCTGTTCTGCAG
This sequence comes from Peromyscus nudipes, assembly GCA_902168325.1. Lineage (NCBI taxonomy): Eukaryota > Metazoa > Chordata > Mammalia > Rodentia > Cricetidae > Peromyscus > Peromyscus nudipes. The sequence goes on from CABHPH010152776.1 coordinate 7,141, forward strand.
TGTGTGGCTACATTTTACACCATGTAGGTTGGCTATAAGAAACAAACACACACTGAGTGCCGTGGAACACTTAATCTTAGCACTCAGGGGTTAGATGCTGGTTGACCTGTGAGTTCAAGGCCATCTTGGTCTACATAGTGAGTTCCAGGCCAGCTAGCACTACACGGTAAGATCCTTTCTCAAAACAAACAAACAACCAATCAAGCAAACCCCCGCCCCAACACCAGAAACAAACAAACCACACTCCACCCCAGAAAACTGCTGTTAGAAGCAGAAAGTAGGAGGTTTGTACACCACGCTGGTGGGATCATGGCATGGCAGAGTGCCTATCAAGACTGGTTTGGTAGTTCCTTAAAACCTAAGTATGGAGTTATCAAGAATCCATGGATTCTACTTGTAGGCATATATTCCAATATTAGAAACAGAGGCCTAAATAGATAACTGAATGCTAATGTTCATGCCAGCAATATTCATAATAGCAAAAAGGTGGAAACAACCTAAATGTCCATCAACTGTTGGATGCATTAAAAAAGGCATAATGGAATGTTTTCAGCTGTGAAAAGGAGTGAGGTTGTCACATGCAACATAGGCAAACCTTGAAAACAGGCTAAGTGAATGAAGCCAGTCACAAAAGACCATGCATTGTACAATTTTACTTATGTGAGATCTCCATAGTAGAAAAACCCATAGATACACAAAGTAGGCGAATGGTTGTCGTGAAGTGTGTGTGTGTGTGTGTGTGTGTGTGTGTGTGTGTGTGTGTACAGGGATAGGTATTGAAAGCAAAGGAATACAGGCTTCTTTTAAGGGGTTAGAAATACTCCAAAATGAAACGTGGTCATGGTCTTAGAACCTGCTCTATGTATGAAATCTTTGAATTGTGCAGTTTCAGTGGTTGAATAGTACATGTGAGTTTTTTCCTCAATAAAACTGTTATTAAAATGGCAGTGAAAATTAGTATGGTGATTTATAATTAATTAACTAAATTTAGAGACATTTTAATTATTTAATAGTTGCTCTTTTATTTATTTATTTTTTTGGTTTTTTGAGACAGGGTTTCTCTGTGTGGTTTTGGTGCCTGTCCTGGATCTCGCTCTGTAGACCAGGCTGGCCTCGAACTCACAGAGATCCGCCCGGCTCTGCCTCCCGAGTGCTGGGATTAAAGGCGTGCACCACTGCTGCCCTCATATATTTTCTTTCTATCTTTTTTCTTTTTTCTGGAGAGAAGACTATTCCTTTAATATCAAATAATGACACTGCTCAACAACCCAAGAAGAGGTGGTGAGTGGTGAGGGAAGATGATTGGATTGAGCTTTCTTTCCCTAACCAGCCACAGCCTGAACAGCAGATCCCCAACAGCTTCAGTGTCTTTCAGTGAAGAGGAAGAGGAAGGGCCAGAAACCAAGGCTTGGAACTTAAAGAGAGGATGGCAAACTGGGAGAGGCCTCATAGTGAAAGGGGTGATGGTCTGGAGGAGTCATAGCGGAGTTCTTCGGCAGGGAACATGCCCTTGGTACTGTGCAGAATGGAGTCTTTTTCTGAGTCATAGAGATGCTCCTTGGAGGGGATCTACAGATCCGCTGGAACAGAGTGCTGGTGGGTACCAAGGGCACGCAGAAACCCTCCCTGCGATGTACAGGTTGATGAGAATGATGCCAATGTCATCCCGGTTTAGAAACTGCCTGAAAATGTTTTCAATCTCATTGATGGTGGTATCTTTCTCTACCAACAGGAATTAGGGTGGCGGTTCTTAGGTTCTTGTTAAACTCCCTTATGACGCCTAGCAGGAAGCCAGTCACTGGGTCCCTTCCATTGTCTCCAATCATTGAGATTAGCTTACCCCTGCCTGCCACTCTGTAGGCCACGCAGAGTGCTCCCTAAGCACCTCATCCACATGTTTTCAATTTATATCTAACTAACTCGTAACTCTGTGCTCCCAATAGTTGCCTGTGTATGTAATTTATACATATGTATATAGAATTCGAAAGGGTACCACGGGTTAGTTTTTATAGTTCTTCCCATTACTATTCTGTTGTAATATTTATTACAGTAAAAATAGATAAATTTAACAGAAAACATTGTATTTTTACCACTATTTTTCTTCCTTATCCCCATACATGCTAATTTATAAAATTCTGCTATCCTAAATTTTCATGTGGGAAAGCTAAATCTGATATAAGGAAAATGCCTTATTAATTCTTCTTTTTTTCTTTGACTCAAGGCATTATAAATTTTTTGATATCCACCACACCCACAGGATTTTGTGTCTTATTTAACGTTATTTTTTAAATTTTTCTTTTATGTTTTAATTACAATAAAATTGCATTTTATCTCTCCCTCTCTTTCCTCCCTTCAAACCCTCCTATAGACCGTTCCTTGCTCATTTTCAAATTCATGGTCTCTTTGTTCACTAATTGTTGTCGCACAATACAATGTATATTTATATTCATATGTATTCCTACATACATAAACACAACTTGCTCAATCTATATAATGTTACTTGCACATGTGTTTATCAGGGCTGACTGTTTGGTATTGGGTAACCAGTCAGTGGGCCCTTCCCTGGGGATGCTTATTTCTCTCACTCTCAGCCTTCCTTAGCTGCCTGTAGTTCTTTGTGTGTGATGGAGGAGGCCTCCCGAGCTTTTAAGATTGAACATACTTTTAGGTGGATGAGTATCCAAATCTATGCCATCTAGTGGTAACTCTGGAGAGTTCCTGATTCCCTACGGAGAGTTAGTGCACAGATGTCTAAGAAATGTTAAGAATCATCAATAAGTTAATGATTAAACTTTATGCTTATTCTTGAATTCAAAGCACAGAACTATGTGCTTAAATAAAATTTTTATGAATTTCTCAGTCATTTATTTTTTTATGTTGGCTGCCCCAAATACAGGGAAAAAATGGGGGAATGCAAGACACATTGATTTATTACTAGTTCCAAACAGCTTATAATTGTGACAGTTGATTTTTAAAAAATAGTCATATTTCTTTTTTTTTTTTTGGTTTTTCGAGACAGGGTTTCTCTGTGTAGCTTTGCGCCTTTCCTGGAACTCGCTTTGGAGATCAGGCTGGCCTCACAGAGATCCACCTGGCTCTGCCTCCCGAGTGCTGGGATTAAAGGCGTGCGCCACCACCGCCCGGCTAGTCATATTTCTAATATAGACAGAAGACAACTCAAGAATCTGGTAATTTTTTTCAGTAATAATAACAATATTCAATTTTAAGTTGGTACATACACATATAAAATGGTGGTTATAGTCACTGTTTTTTTGGTTGTTTGTTTTTTGTTTGTTTTTTTCGAGTATAGCTTTGGTGCCTGTCCTAGAACTTGCTCTGTAGACCAGGCTGGCCTGGAACTCACAGAGATCCCACTGACTCTGCCTCCCAAGTGCTAGATTTAAAGGCGTGCACAAGCACCATCACCACCCAGCTATAGTCACTGTTATAAATTAAACTTTAACGAATTGGAGACAGTTTTGAATAGTGATGGGTCTCTGTACCATGTTCTTGTTTATATGATTGATGAAATTCTGTCTGTCACATTCAAAGTCAAGAATAGCCTGTCTCCTTTCTTAGGATATGTAAAGCCCAATGTTATTAATGTCTTCATCTACTGGCAACATTCTAATGATGCTATTTTAAAATTGTGTTATAAGTAAGAATGTTATATTTCATAACAAGCTACACGTACTTCAGAATAATCTACTTCGATAAAATTGGCAACATAAAATTTGATCCAGTCAGCTGGTTCAATTCAGTGACAGAAAAAAATGCTTTATTAAAATTAGAAAACTAATATAATTTACAATTTCTCCTTCTCCTCCTTTAGGTAACACCAACATAGATAACGGAAGGAACAGATCACTGTGTCGTGTGAAAGCTTGTGTTCCTCGGATGCACCTGCTCCTGGGACATCTGGGTTCTTGTCTTTGGGCTTCCCTCTATGTTTTGTAGGGCAAGCATGATGGGAAATTCCCTGATCCTTTTGACCCCAGCTTCAGACCTTCACTTACATCCTCCCATGTACTTTCTGTTGGCATATTAATAGACTAAAAGGATATTAAGAAAAGTCATGAAAGTCCATTTTTATTCTAACATTAAAGCCAAACTAAAGGCTAACAGATCTATAAAAAAGTGATGAGCACCATTTAATATTGAGGGATGACGAAATTTAAAATAAAAGTGAAATATCGCTTCCAAAAAAAGTGGAAAATGTCCAAGGTCAATTTAAAGTGTAAAATAAGATACAGTTGTTTAAAAGAGAGAGATGAAGGGATTTTTTTTATTGTAGACTCATTTTAGCTCACTTCTCAGTAAAAGTACATTTACGTTTAGAAAAGTCATATTAGAGATGTAGGTAACCTCTTCAGTGATAACTCAGGTAAGGATTTTAATAAACCAACCCCCAGATATACTCAGTTGCTGAATTTATATTCAAATGAACCAAAATGTTATTACTATGATTGAGTTTAGAACGCGTAAACTTAAAAATTAACCCTGAATAGATCATGTGGTTGGTAAGTGACGGTGAAGCTTTCCATCCCTGTAGAAAATAGACTGATGGCTGTGTGTGTTTATAAGTCATTTGGTTGTTTATTGTTAAGTAGGGCTATATGGTGGTGATGATGGAGGGTGAACACAGGATCAAATTCTACCATGTTTACCAAAGAAAGTCAACAAGTTTGTTGTTGGGGCAATGGCATTCTGAAGGAAAAGATCTGGGTTTTTTGTTGTTGTTGTTTGGTTTTCTTAGCAAATTTCAACTCACCATCATATGATCTAGGGTGGAGGCTACTATAGAAAACTCCTTGCCAATGTCCATACCTATATACACATATATGTCTACTTTCACTATTATCTCAGTTTGTGTGCATAGCTTCCTGTTCTTTAGATGTGATTAAATATAATTTTTCCAGTTTTGATGAATCTCCATCAGTGTATTTCTGGACATGCACATGGAAAATAATAGTTTTCTCTTTTTAGGACAGCATGCATGATTTACCCCATAGAAGTTTGAGTCGCATGATCTAGTCAGTTGAATAACAGGGTCAGATAAGGCAGGAGGTTAACTTTAGCCCAGAAATGTACATACACAGGTCTTGGAAAGAAAAACAACAAATTAGGACTGCCGTGAAAGTGAAGTGCTACAACTTGCAATGGGAATAGACAGCTTCCATTGAGACTTGAGAGTTTGTAAGGGTATGGTTTTCCCATAAGAATGAATCAGAACAGAAAAGGATGCAGATTTCTCGAGTTGTCTCTTTGAATCTGTCCATTGTTTGTGACATGAAGAAGAGATTCATAACAATTCTCATGTGTTGAGTCAGAAATTATGAAGAAAATTTAGGGGAGCACGTTATTTCTGGAGCCAAACCAAAGTGCTCAGCACGAAGAGGTATCCACATTTCAAAGAAACTCTCAGGCTAGAAGAGAAAGACCCAAGTCATGGGTTTTGAGCAGGAGTTATGACCAGGTTGCTATGGTAGTTACAGACTGATAACAGAAGGGGGCAGCAGAGAGCTACCAGTGTGGATGGTCGAGAAAGGTCTAATTAGAAGGTAAAATGCAGAGAGGCTGGCAGGGTTATGAAGTAAGGGTTCATAAGTAAGGGTTATGAAGACTCAGAGAGGCTAATTAAGTGGTACGACCTTCAGGAGGCATGACTAGAGTTTCTAGTCCTAGGATGCTTGTCCTAAAAGATCATCCAAACAACTATTAGTGGGGCTGGGCAATGAATGGCAGTGAATGGCCCAGGTCCTAAGAGAGACACCAGGCTTTCCTTTTTCTCCCCCTAACTTTTATACACATTCAAGTAAATGAAGGGTACAGTATTCTTAGCTACACGCGTACTGATGAGCAAGCCTTTGCCTTTCCAATGGTTGTATGTGAACAGGGTTTCTACATAGTCTTTCAGGATTGTCTATCTGTAAGAGTCACACCTGTCGTTGATTTCTGTGTGACTGCTTGAGGACTTCCATTTGATATTATATAGATTCAGAAGAACTGGATGATTTAAATACTCTGAATGAAAGTTTCCTGTTGCTTCTGGCCAATGCTTTTGTCACACTTGTTCCTAGAAGTGTGGTGGGCAATAGCATAGACAGGTCCACACTAGTTGGCTAGTCTGTGAGCACCTGGGATCTGCCTGCCTGCTGGGGTCACAGGTGTGCATCAATACCTTCTCATTTGCACAGGTTCTAGATGTCCAAACCCAGGTCATCCTGTTTGCACAGCAAACATTTGACTTTATCCATTGAGATGTCTCTCTGGTTCCAGCCCTTTGACTCCATCTCACATATTTTTTGTTTTCTTCCTCTTTTTTTTTTCTTTTTTGAGACAGCTCACCATGTTGGGCCTGGAACTCACTAGGACAGCCTTGAATTCACAGAGATGTACCTGCTTCTGCCTTCTAAGTGTTGGGATTAAAGGTGTACACCACCATGCCTGGCTTTGACTTCATCTCTTGAATGCTGATCATTGAATTTTGATTTTACCTGATAAATATATGTTTATAATTATTTTTAGGGCTTCAAGGAGGATTCAGAAAACTGGATCTTGTCACCAAGAAAAAATGTGCATCATTTGAAAGATTGCATAGAATTTTAGTGCCTTTTAAAATGGTCTTGCAGCCTCTTATGAATACATGTCCATAACCTATGTACATGATGAAGAGGCACCGAAGGTTTTTAAGACTTTAAACTTGGAGCTAACTTTATATAACAATGCAACATATGTTATATATAATGTTATATAACAGTTACAATGAAGCTAATATCTGAAAATATTATAATGAAGATAATACCTGAAAGGGGCTTTACCATAACCTGTGATGGGAAGTCTGGAGAGCTACCAGTTTTAACAGTAGGGTAATGAGAAATTTAAATAGAGTGTGATACAGTATGAATAAAGAAGTGGGCAGATATAAACATACTTTAAAGGAAGAAGAGAGGGCCTTAACTAGTTATCAAGTGCATGGGGAACCACTGACTATTATTCAGTGTTCTTAAAGCAACACTTGAAAATGCTAAAGTCTAGACAATTGATGAGTCCATTGACATCAGAGCACCGCCTCTTTCTAAAGACCGATACTGTTGTATATAAAGTAAATTGGTATTTATAAGTCTCTATATGGATTAAAATTTCAAGAACAGTAAACTTGCGTGTCTACACATCTTCTAATTTGGTAATTACAGTTTAAAAATGTAGTGAGAGAGTGAAAAGAGACAGGAGGGAAGAGATAGTACAACTTACCAAAATTTAGGAGCTGGTACATTTCTGTCTATTCTCTCCATCCATTTTCTATTTCTTTAATGCAAAGCAGAGAGAGAACACAGTTTTCTGTAAGTTATATCTTGCCAACAATTTCTCAGATTCTTTAGATTTTTTTCCCTTTCATTTGATGGCTGGCTCAAACAAATCACCTTTCTGTAAAACCTGTGACTAATGCTGTTGGATTTCTACTCAGTTCAGGTTCGGAAACTCTCGCAAACTTCTGCAGCTCCCAATCTTAGTTTGCAGTATTGCTAGAGTGCATGGAGCATGAATAACTGTGCCTAGAGTTGCATTAAAAGCATGTAAGATTTAGAAGATATCAAGCTTACCATAAATTAAGAATAGGTATTATGTGTGGTCTGTGGAGGATAAAGCTGAATAAATTTAAGCGTGCAAGAAGATTAATAGAAACTCAGTCACTTGGAAATTCCTTTGATTGCACCTCTGCCAGGAAATAGGCAAAATGGTCCATGTTTCTTAATTAAATAGGTTTTCTGCAACCCTTTTCATAATTTCTCTAACTAGTCTCCCAGGTTATTTCATTTGCTCTTGTCTCTGAGCAAGGATTCCTTCAAAAAAAAGTTTTTTTCATTTCTATAATTAATTTCAACCTTTCATCTCCACATGAAACAGATCCACTTTCTCCTATTCTTTCCGTTGCCATTTCTCTTTCCTGGCTTCTTCTCACCTGTGTGTATGAAAGTTCTTATGAGTTCATTATGCTTTCACACAATCAGTCTATCCTCCTGTCCTCTGGCCAGAGGTTTCCAGTGTAGCCTGATTTCTGTCTGCTCTGCGTCGTCTCCCAGGCTTGTTGTGCAAACCAGGTTGGAATAGATTAAACTGTCCTAGCAAATAAATACTGGTCTCTTAGTGGCTTAGCAGAGGCCGCCACACTTTCATGTCATTCATTTTATGCCAGGCAGTTGGCTGGGCAGCTTTCTTGCACTGTTACTTTTTAATGGCAACCCAGGGGGCCAGTCTCCAGGACTGAATGCTCAGTGCTCCCATGCAGGAGGTAAGCATTCTGTCTTTGGTCTGATAGCCATAGAAAGTGTGTAACATGGAAGGTACATTTGATTTCATCTGCCCAGAACAGATCAGACAGAATAGACCAGACTAGACCTGTATTTTGCTCACACTCATTTGCTGAGGACTAATCGCCTCTCTCCTCGATGGATACCTGAGGCCTTGAGAATGCATACAAGGACATGGATATTTGATGAGTACTTACCGTCTTGGTCTCCATGTTAGCTACCACCTCGTATTGTCAATATAATACACTCACATAGTGTTGAAGGAGTAAAGGAGCAGCCACTTTGTCATGAGCACACTCCATGTCCTTCAGGCTATGGCTAGCTAGTGCTCTGCAAGATGAGGATGTGCATACAAAGTGGAAGACAGGATCTGAAGTAGTAAACTGGCCTAGACTGGCCTGGAGTGTTTAAATATTCAAAGTGACCAGAGAGCTATGAGAACTGCCTGGGATAGCTGGGAAGGGAAGTTTGACAGTGTTTGAAGGTATTGGGGAAAAAAATAAAAAAAAAGAAATCGTTCTATTTTTTCTCCTTTATTGTGTTCAGAAGTATTCAAATGAAATTCATTATTTTTGTATCTTTGGATATAAATAAAAGTATGTAACATTTTACAGTTTTTGAAATTTAAGCTACACAGGGGAAGGAGGATGGTCAGTTTTGAATAAGCTTAAAATGTCTTTATTTCAGTTTATAAAATAGGAAAGGGAAACAAATGGACAAACAAGAAAATCAATAAGACAAAAAATTCCAAAACAAAACAAAGTGGGAGACATTGGGGAGGAAAATATGCTGTAAAAATTTTTTTTAATACAAATTAAAAAATGGTAAAGGGAATTTTATCACACTTCAAATTCAGTTTGAAAGCAGAACTTCTGAAAATAATTGAGGCTTGCTGAGTGTCTGCTAGGAGTTTTGTGAACATCATAATTAGATTAATATGTTTAGTCCCTTTGGAGGGTTGCAGTGGGCAAGAATCAGCCTTCATAATAAAGTATATCACATCTAAAGAAAGCAGCCTTTCATGCACCCTCAACTACCTCCCAAGCAGAGTGTTCAAATTCTTATAAGTTCTCCTCTGTACTTTCAACTCCTAGGGACTTGAACATGAATTATGGTTCAAAGATAGAGTCTGCTGAATAATACATGCCCATGGATAATTAAAAAGTACTCTTCCTTATGGAAGAGATGCTTTAGATATGAAGAAAATGCTTCAGATACAGTTCAGAGGCTGGAGTGTGTCTGAGATTTCACCTCCACCCTCACCTCCCTTGATTCATCCTCTGCTCATGAGAATCTGTTTTAATACAACCGCTGGAGAAAACTCCAACATTTCATGGTTCAACCATCCTTCTGACCACAATTAAGTCTGGGCAGCATTAATCGTGCTGGACATCCTCATTTTACATTTATCTATTTTCTTGCCCCCTCTCTCTTCTTATACATAAACCATCAATATGGTGAACATTATTTTTGTACCATGTAATGCTTTAACCCATGTCGACATAACAGAGTGTTTAAACTGGGTTAAACCTATTTATTGCTCATAATTTCTTTATGATACAAACACTCAAATACCTTTCCAGCTGTGTCTGTTTTCATGCTAATATCATGCTATATTATTATTATTATTATTATTATTATTATTATTATTATTACATGTTATGGTTTGAGTGTAAAATTTTCTCCATGGCTTCATGTGTTTGGACACTTTGTCCCCAGATAGTGACACTGTTTTGGGAGGTTGTGGAACCTCTTGGACATGGGGCCTAGCTGGAGGACATAGGGCTATTGGTGTGGGCCTTGAGAGCTTCAGTTGGCTTGTCTCTGGCCTAGGTCTTCGCTTCCTGGTCAGCACCGTGTAACAAACAGCTGGCTCACAATTTTGCCATCATTGGCCAAACGTCTCTAGCAGCCGTTCCTTCACCACCACTCAGAACTGTGAAGCAGAATGAACTCCGATTTGTTGCTGTCAAGTATTTGGTCACAGTGAAGAGACAAGTAATTAATACAGAGAATTGGTGTCAAGAAATGAGATCATTTTTGTGAAGAAATCTGTGTGCTTTGTAGCGACTGGTTTGTGGAAGGAACGTGGAAGAGTTTGGACTGCAAAGTGGATGCTGTGGGAAGAGCTTCACAAGCCCCTCTGGTGGGAATGAAGACATTCAGAAATCCCTGAGAATTAAGGCCAGCCTCACCAAATTTCATAGAGAAAGAACCAACACTTTCAGGGATTTGACTAGGGCCTGTTCGTGTTACTACTCTGTAGACGAAGTTCTAAATGGTCTTATTAAATAAGAAACACAGAGCCAAATACAGAGTTAAAAGCCCAAGAGAGCAGACCACTAGTCAATAGCCTTTAGCTTACCACTCGCTGCCATCCTTCCCCTGAGAGAGACACCTTCTCCTGTGTGACCTGTCTTTTTATTGCCTTTCTGTTCTACCTTCTCATTGGCTCTAAACCCAACCACATGATTTCCTCGTCACTGCCTGTCTATACAGACCTCCAGGTCTCTATGACTGGGATTCAAGGTTCGGGTTGCTGCTTGGCTGTGTCCTTGACCACACAGAGACTCTGCCTGCCATGTGATCAGATTAAGGGCGTGAGCCACCAACACTGGACTTCTGCTAAATGGCAACTTTATTTATTAACATACAAATAAAATCACATTTCAGCACAAATAAAATATCACCATACTATTCCTGTTCTGGGAAAGAATGTGTCTATGTCCTACCATATCCTGAAAATTTAAGTGAGGCTGAATTTTAAAATAATAGTGTAAGAAATTTCAAGACAATATAGCATTTAGACTGTGGCATGGCTGTTGTACACTGATTACAACCACGCTTATAGTGAGAATTCTGATCAAAAGGTGGAGCATAAAGATGTGAAAAATGTGCAGTTTGGTGAGAAAAAAAACACGGATGAGTTTAATGTTGTGGGCAAGGTATGTGTGGGCAAAGTTGCTAAAATTGTCAAACAGATTAGTACCATTAAAAAGAAACTGGGGATTTTGTGTTAGATAATATAGAAAGTACCTTGAGGACAATACAATGCAAGCCTATTTCGAGAATTTTTCATTGAAAAGGAGAGTGCCTGGCAAAAGAGTCCCTAAATAAACAATGGCCCTATAGGGTACCCTGCCCCAGAAAGTTGCCTAAAGAAGGGTTTTCCATGGTTCAGCCACGCAGGCTCTTGGATGTTGCTGCAATTTTGATCAAAGGGGGCAGGCTACATCTTGAGCTGACAGATGTGTTGATCCTTGTCCATGCGGTGATAGATGCACAGATAGGCAGAGTGCAAGTATTAGGGGGGGCATAGTGGCTTGCACCTAGGTCCTGAAGAAAAGCTTAAAGCCCAGGAAATGTGTAGCAGGTAAAATTCTACTGAGAGGCTATGAGTATCTTATGTGGGAAACTATGAAGATGAAACCTAAGTCTCAAAGGTGATAGCAGGTTATGGGTGATGGCAGGTGTCTTTATTAGGGTTTCTATTGCTGTGAAGAGATCCCATGATGGGGGAATGTCTTTCTGTACGCTGTGAATATGTGTTGCTCTGATTGGTTGATAAATAAAATGTTGATTGGCCAGTAGCCAGGCAGGAAGTACAGAGAGGGGGCAAGCAGAGAGGAGAATTCTGGGAAGTGGAAGGCTGAGTCAGGAGATGCCAGCCCACCGTCCAGGGAGCAGCATGTAACGGCACTCAGATAAAGCCAGGGAACACGTGGCAACATGTAGATTAACAGAAATGGGCTGAGTTTAAATGTAAGGGCTAGTTAGTGGTAGGCCTGTGCTAATGACAGAGCAGTTATAATTAATATAAGCCTCTGTGTGTTTACTTGGGGGATGCAAGTGGGAGAGATTTGTTCCAACCACAGGCGGGCCAGGACACAGGAGAGCTCCAACTACCATCCCATGACCATGGCAACTCTTATAAAGGAATACCTTTAATTGTGGTGGCTCACTTACAGTTCAGAGGTTTAGTCCATATCATCATGGCAGGAAGCAAATTAGCATGTAGGCAGACATGGTGCTAGAGAAGGAGCTGAGAGTTCTTACATTTTTGACTCACAGGCAACAGGAAATAGTCTAAGACACTGGGCATGGCTTGAGCATATATGAGACCTCAGAGCCTGCCTCCACAGTGACGCATTTCCTCCAACAAGGCCATACCTACTCCAACAAAGCCACACCTCCTAATAGTGACATACCCTTTGGGGGCCATTTTCTTTCAAACCACCATAACAGGGATGGTGAAAGTCTGCTGTGAAAAGTGTCAGGCAATGAGTGGAGCCCACCTAGCAGAGCCTACATGTGTTTCAGCTGGCAGAGGTGCAGGGGAAGGGCTACCCAAGTCCACTGGAGCCTAGATAATACCATCATGAGTTCCAGATGTTGGATATGGAGCTGCTAGGTTTGGTGCTTGTCCTGACAAGTTTTGATCTATTTTCAGTTCAGTCTTCCCTTGCCGTTCTCCAATCCCTCACTTTTACAACAGGAATGTTTATTCTTCCATTTTACATTACAACTTGTTTTTTTATTTTACTGGGCTTCACAGCTAAGAGTTTGAGTGTTAAAAGAGACTTTGCATTTTTGAACAATTAAAACTTTGGGGATTTTAACAATTGGACTGAATGGATTTTACATTACAAGATTGCCATGAACTGTTGGTGGCTGGTGGTAGACAATTATGATTTGAATATGAAATGCCTCCATGGAGTCATTTGTTTGAACACTAGTGTTACCATTTTGGACATGGAATCCAGCTGTCAGATATAGAGCATTAAGGGTGGACCTTGAAGGTTGTAGACTGGCCTGCTTCTGGTATAGTGTCTAGCTCCCTGCTTCCTGGTTGGTACCATGTAAGAAGGAGCTGTAAGAAATTATTGTCTTCTTGCATTTATCAAGCTGGTGTATTAGTCACACCTTTCTTGCTATAATGGACTACTTCCTGTGAACTGTGAGCCAAAGCAAATCCTTCCTCCTTCACATTGCTTTTGTCATACATTTTGTCCCAATGTGTTGTTTAGTATCTGTCAACTTGACACAAATTAGAGTTACCTGGGAAGAGGGAGTCTCAATTGGGGAATTGCTTCCATCAGATCGGCCTGTAAGTGTGTCTGTGGGGGCATTTTCTAGATTGTTAATTGGTTTAAAAGGACCTAGCCAAAGGTGAGTGGTACTGTTCTTAGGCAGGTGGGCCTGGGCTGTTTAAAAAAGGAAGTTGAGCAAGCTAAAAGAAGGAAGTCAGTAAGCCACCCTCTTCTGGGTCTTTGCTTTGCTCCTTGCCACTAAGCTTCTGCCCTGAGCTCTTTCTCTGGCTTCCCTTGAAGGTACACCCTTCAACCAGGTGTGGTGTCACATGCCTTTAATCCCATAACCCAAGAGGCAGAAGCAGGCAGATCTCTGTTAGTTCAAGGCCAACCTGGTCTACATAGTGAGTTCCAGGCCATATAGAGTCATAGAGTGAGGCCCTACCTCCAAAGAAACTCTTTTTTCCTTAAGTTGGTTTTGGTCTGCATTTTATCTGGAGACAGAAAACTAGCTAGAACACAGTGGTGACAAACTTAATTCATACCCTACTGCTTTTTGAAGCCAAGCCTTCCGCTTTGTTATTTTGCTCTAGACCTTGATGATCTGGAATTATTTTCATGGTTCTATATATAAATTTTAATTATTTTTCTAGCTCAATACAGATGATCTTTTTAAAATATGTATTCCATGAAATTTCTAAACCACTGTGGGTTGCATGGATATTTTAATAAGATTTGTTCTTCTAATTCATTAATATGTGGTGGCTGTCCACTTTCTGAATCCTCCTTGATTTTTCATCAGTATTTTATAATTTTCATTATAGAAAATTTTCATCTTTGATTAAATTTATTTCTTAATATTACTATTTTTCTATTTTTGAAATTATTACAACCATGGTTGCACTCTTGTTTTTTTAATTTCAGATAATTTGCTCTTAAAATATAGCTATGCTACTGAAGTTTTAAGGTTGATTTTGTGTCCTGAAAGTTTGTTGAATTAATTCATCAGTTCAACTAATTTTGAGATAGTTTTTCAGGTTTTCAATCTATGGAAATTCATGTCCTCTATAAATGATGACAATTTGACATCTTCTTTTCCAACTTGGAAGCCCATCTTTCTCTTTTCTGCTCACCTTCACTAGGACTTAACTATGTTGAGTAAAACTGAGCATAATTCTCATCATGAACCTCCTATTTCTATGTCCTTATTTAAATGTCCTACCTCCTAAAGGCATCTGCAAATTTCTTCTAAGCTACTCTGTACTGGTGATTTTGTTAGGGTAACTTGACTAGACTAGCACACAGGCTGGCAAAACTATATGTACTGCCTAGTTTTATGCCAACGTGACATAAACTAGAGTCATCAGAGAGGAGGGAACCTCAACTGAGAAAATGTCTCCATAAGACTGGGCTGTAGGCAAGCCTACAGGGCATTTTCTTAATTAGTGATTGATGGAGGAGGGCCCAGCCCATTGTGGATGGGGCCATCCCTGGGCCGGTGGTCCTGGGTTCTGTAAGAAAGCAGGCGAGCAAGCCATGGGGAGCAAGCCAGTAAGCAGCACTCCTTCATGGCCTCGGCATCAGCTCCTGCCTCCGTGTTGCAGGCCTGCCTGAGTTCCTGTCCTGCCTTCCTTCAGTGATGGCCTGTTATCTGGAAGTGTAAGACTGATAAACCCTTTCCTTCCCAGCTTGCTTTTGATCATTATGTTTCATCATAGCAATCATAGCAATAGTAAACCTGACTAAGACACTGTAGAATTACAAGGACCTGCTGCCTTTCACAAATAAAGAATTATGACTTACATGAGCCATCAAAGAGCACAATGGAAAAGGCCATTATAGATTTTTTTTTTTGACCTGGACTTTGTCTGGCTGGCTTTCACATTTTCTTGGGATCAACAGTTCTTTGTACAGTGCCATTGTTTGGAACTACGAAATCTGGAAGTATTATCCCATGCCTATCATTCCACTGTGTGCTTGGAGCCGATTGCATGTGTTATTAGTTTCACAAGTCTGAACGTGGAGAGAATTTGAGCTCAGAAAGGATTGTACTCGGAGCCCCGTCTATACCCAAGTCAGATCTTTAAAACAGTTCTCTTCAGGACTTTGGAGTTTATGAAATACAGGTGATATTTTTTAAATTTTAATTAAAGCTGAAATGGGATAAGACTTTGGGGGATTTTGGATGCTATATATGCATTTTGTATAGTCTGGCCCTCCACTTAAGTCAAACCATAGTTTGACTTAATTTTTTTTTTTTTGATGTTACAGCGGTCTGTAAGTGATACATGCTGAGTTGAAGCTGCACTTTGAATTTGATCTTCCCTAGTGATGTGCAGTGTGGTACCCTACTGGGATGCAGACATTGAACTGCAGCTCCCAGTTAGGCATTCAACCATGATGGTAGAGACTAAGTAACTGATACTCTAACATACTATAGTACTGAGTTGCCATATTTGGTTAGAGGTATTAAATAGACGCCAATCTACTGTACAATATTTTCAAGTTAAGATTTTTCTTTTTCTTTTTCTTTCTTTCTTTTTTTTGGCTTTTGCTGTACTAAGGATTGGATCTAGGCCTCGTATATGCTGTGCAAGCACTCTGACACGGATATCTCCAGTCCTCCTTTAACTTTTGTATTTTGAGACCGCATCTCACTATGTTGCCCAGGCTTCCCTCAAACTTGATTAATAGTCCCGGCAGTCCATAAACTTGTGACACTCCTGCCTCACTCTCCCAGCTGGCCTGCACTACTTGGCTTGGCTCAACATCAAATTCTGTGAAGCTATTTACTTAAAGAATTTCTTTTAGAGGATTAGACAAACTTTACCTGATTAGAGTAGAGCCATAAAAGCTACTGTCACTTATCACAGAAATATATAGTAATTTGAATAGAAATTTTCTTATAATAGAACCTTAGATCTGGATTAGATGAGTCACCCTCACTAACCAGGCAACTTGATTGCAGTAGCAGATGCAGAAATGTAAATCATATTAAAATTAGTTATGATACTTAAATAAGAGCATTCTGGATCCCACAAGGGTATGTTGGAATCTTTATGAAGATACTATCATTTCCATCTGTCATAATTTTAATCATACTGCCAGTGTGATATTTTAAATGCTTGTACTAGAAAATTAATCAAAGAACTCTGTTCGTTTCAGTTTGCTTTTCTGTGGTGTTGGCTCCTGAGCAGAGCAATGAGATGAGACACCATATTTAGCTTTGCACTTAATTCAAGGTTACAAGGCTCTTTTAAGTGTATATACTGACTGCCCTGTCTTAATGCTTTTTTCTTTGCCCTCGTGGCTTACTTCCTAAATGGGATCATTGCTAATTCTCCTCCACGAGGGGAACTGGAAGTATTTTGAGAATTCAAAACAAACCAGTGTTTAGAATTTAATGAGGAGGCTGTATTACATTTAAAAGTTGTATTTCAATTATCAAGAGATTGGCCTTAGGCTACAGTAAGGTTTCTTTTCCCTTCCCTCCCCCTCTCCTCTTTCTTCGTCTCCTTCCTCCCATCCATTTTTTACTTTGGGAGTTGAAATATAGGTTGTGTTCAGCAGTTTTTCTGATTAATTTCTCCGTAGGCTTTTCTCTATAAAGACACATGTGTGTATCTGTGTTGGCCCCTTTTTCTTACTACGTCTTCTCTACTTTCAGAATACTTGAGTGTGTATTCTGGGGCTTCTTGGAACATTGTATTTGACTTCTTCCCTAGAACATCATTCTGTCTTTCCTGGAGCCGACTTTCCTTCATCACGCCGTCATCACGCCGTGACGATATATGGAACATGGCAGAGGAGTAGAAGAGTTACCTCTAGTTTTACCTAAATTTGTGGCCATTTAATTTTATCTGTTATCATTTCTAATGGCTGGCTGGTGTGCTTATATTACTATTTTTAATTTTTTATATTAACATTTAAATTTATATGCATACATGTGTGCCTGCTTGTCTGTTTGTGCACCACATGCACGTAGTAGGAGGCCAGAAGAGGAGATTTCCTGCAGCCAGAGTTACAGGCTGTTGTGAATGCCTGATCTGGGTACTGGAAACCAAACTCTGGTCCTTTGCAAGAGCAGCAAGTGCTCTTAACTGCCAAGTCATCTCTCTAGGCTCCCATTTCATTCATTATTTTTATTTTATTTTTAACATTCCTGTCTTATGCCACAACAGTCTGGGCCTATTCCAAGATGAAGAGTTTAGGGCACAACTTCACAGGTTGAAGATTCATGACTACTGTTTAGAACTCAGTGGGTGTCAAATGCTCTCACCTGGGTACACTCATGGACTCTTAGTCCATGGTAGGGGTCTTCCCTGTTGGTGTCCCCTAGTTACCTCAACCCCATAGGACCACCTCACCTTGTAGCAGGAACCAAAGACATTTATTTAGTTCATGATAGATTTTTGAAGATGTGGAGTGATGTGACCTTTTCTCTAGTTATCCATTACCAATGAAACCTGTCAGTTCTACTTATTCCCTGTGAATAGGCATCATGTTTACACAGTGGAATAAAGATATGTTCCTAGATGCAGGGCACAAAAGTAGCAAGGGTGTTGAGATGATTAACTGAAAATCGACATAGCCCTAGGGTGGGTTTTGGACTTTCACGGATCAGGACAATTTTATCTAGTACTCAAGGAGTGGGGTCCTTCCAGTTGCCATCTGGGTTATGCATAATAAGGTATGGTATAGACATGGTGAAAATGTTTACTATCAGACACTGGCATTAGGTGAAAGTTCAGATCAACAGCACAGCAGTATCATCTCTTGCAAAAGGACCAAGCACAAATGCAGTCAGTCACTTTTGACAGACAGTTCTCCATACATCCTAGCTGTGGTAGTTTGGGAAAAATTTTCTTCCAGGTCCTCTTCCTGTTGTCTCTATATCAAATTCTAACCTTAGACTGTTCCTTGCCTTCCTTCTTTTCCAAATGCTAAACTCTTCATGCATGTACTTGAAAAACATAAAGCCAAATCCCATTCTCTGCCAGAGGTAGATTATTAAGTACAACTATCTGACTATTAAAGGAGGCTTTTGAAACACACTGGGAGTTTAGTATAGAATATGTCAAAGGATTTTCACTGGACTCGTTGGGGAACGAAAAACCAAAAGAAGAAATCTCAAAGTTGGATGGGAAGAGATGTAAGGGTTGAGGTGGAGAGGGAGGCTATGGGAGGAGTGAATATATTCAAAACACATTGTATGAAATTCTCAAGGAATTAATAAAAACATTGTTTACTTTTTTAAAGAAGGAATTTGCACTGCAGACATCGGAGGTTTGCTGTTCCTTGGGATCTGTGAGTGTTCAGCCCAGAGCAAGGCGCTTGCTGGCTTGTTTGCTTTTAGGCATCTGTCCAGTGGAACCATTTTGAAGTATAAAGGTGGTTCTGACTTTTAAAACGTTCATTGAGAGAAGAGCTTTTGCTGACCTAGTTAGACTTTACCAAGCAGACACTACTGGAAAAATATGTCCTTGTCTGCTGTTAGGATGCCAGAAAAATGATGAGAAGAACACACCGGGTCCATTTATAAAATAAAAAACGTTTTAAGCCGGTACGGACAGCATTTCCACCTAAGGCGCTTCAGGTTTTATGGATTTCTGTAAATTTACAGAAACATTTTCCTCCCTGTTCAAAAGTTTCTTCTGACTCTTTTTTTTTCTGTTTTTGTTTTTGTTTTTCAAGACAGGGTTTCTCGGTGTAGCTTTGTGCCTTTCCTGGAACTCACTTGGTAGCCCAGGCTGGCCTGGAACTCACAAAAATCTGCCTGCCTCTGCCTTCTGAGTGCTGGGATTAAAGGCAAGTGCCACCACTGCCCGGTTCTTCTGACTCTTGGAGCATAAAGTTTTACTGTTTGATATTGAATTTAAGAAGTAATAGATATGTGGGACACTAGTTTATTTGAATATCATGTTAATCTTTTGATGTGTCTAAAATTATGGCTGTAAATGCATTGATTTTAGAGCTGTGTATGTCACTGATGAACTGCACATCTTGAATTAATTGGAAATAGGATTTCCTGCACAGACATATTTGTTCTATGTAACTTTTTTGTGCTACTATGTTTCCAATACAAGGTCAATGCATATTCATGAAGATTACTTTTTACTAATGAGATTGAAATTGAGAAAAAAGTTGATAGATTATGTTATGGTGAATACCATGTGTCATGAATGTTGAGTTTAAAATCTTAAACTTGTTTGTATGTGTATGTGTGCATGGCTGTGTGTGTGTGTGTGTGTGTGTGTGTGTGTGTTTGTATGTGGAGAAGGATATTGAGTGTTCCTCTGTTGCCTTCTACCTTATTGCCATAAGACAAGGTCTCACTGAACTGAAAGGTCACCATTTTGGCTAGGCTATCTGTCTAGCCAGGTCTGGGAACCACCTGTCTTTGCCCTCTGGTGCTGGGGTTACAGGCATGTACAGCTATGGCTTTTTACATGAGTATTGGAGATTGGAAATCAGCTTTTTATGTTTGCAAATGAAGTGGTCTTGCTCAGTGTGCCTACTCCTCCACTCCTTAACTCTTAAATTATGCTGGTGAACAATTTGGATTTGACTTGGTATTGTTGGCTCATGAAGTGTAAATTGTTACAAGTTGGCTATATTTTCTACAAGCAACAATAATTTTTTTATTAAAATATTTCTGTAATAATAATTAGCGTTAACACCTAGCATTCACTGAGTACTTACCTATGACGGGCATATGCTAAGCAATCAACACATTATATGTATCATTTGCTACCACCATTCAACACAGTGGTCACTAGTAGATGAAATGCATCCTGTGAGGTTAGGTGACTGGATCATATAGCTGATGATCTGTGTAGCTGGGCTATACCGACAACTCTAAGATTTATATAGCAAATAACGTAACACACTGAGTCTTCCCATCAACCCAACAACATGTAAGGATAATAGGATAAATAGTGAAATGCCCTAGAACTTCTCAGTTGGCCTCCAACTGCATAATTATTAACCTGTGAAATTTGTGGTCAAATATCGAAACCACTAGCTCCATGTCATAAGCTAATTAACATTTTTTTTAAAAGTACAACTGTTCATTCATGAGCTACATTCAAGAACTCAATGGTCCTTTGTGGCTGGCGGGTACTATATTGGACAGCACAGATTACAGGACACGTCTGTCACCACAGAACACTAGAGTGAGCAAGGTTTCTCTCTCAGTCTCATTCTTACCTTTTTCTGATAACATTTGTGTGAAACATATGGACTCCAGGGAGAGATTTGGGAGACACGTTTTTATGGGCAAAACCTTAACAAATGATCGTTTGAGATGGATCTACTTTGCTGATGACTCACTTCATTAATTTTTAAAATTCTCTTTATTATAAATTCTGAGAGGAAAAGCATTTCCAACATTGTCCTCAAATTATATGATCCTCATATCTTGGGATCTGTGATTGACTTTGCACGGATTCCATAGCTGTTAATATCTTTATATTTGGGAATGTTAGGTGCTTAAAATACTTCCCGAGACAAGAGGTATGAGAGTATTTAAAGGTTCTCCCAAATTTGGAATTCTTCCAATAAATAGATTTTCGGGTTTCTCCACTAAGGAGAATAGAGCTGTTTAAATGATGTTTCCTTCACACTGGATTCCTTGTCTAGTCATTTGAAAAATGGCCTTGTCCTTTGGAGATGGTGCAGATTGTTCTATTTTAATGTTATTTCATGAATAAAACAAACAAGGGGGAGTGGCATTTCCTTGAATATCTTCTTATTCTTACACATTTGTAAGTAGGAGTCATCATTTTTCACTTCTTGACTTTAAAATGATTGAATAAAAGGAGAAAATGCAGCTTATCATCTGTATGCTGACATTATGGCTACCTGCTGGATTTATTCTAATTTGTGAAGGTGTGTAGAATGATAATTTCAGAATTGATGGGATGTATTCCAGATGGAAACCTGTTTCTATGGTAACATTGGGTGCAGCGTTAACTAAAATTGCATATGAACAAGATGATTCCCCTTCTCCAGAAAACTCATTAAAAAAAATAAAGTGAAAAGGGGGCAAACCCAATTCCACTTCCCCATAATGTTTAGCTGTGTGGATTGTGTTAAATATCCTTAGAAACAATCAGTTGCATAACCAATATGTGCTCTCCAGGGATCACCTTACTAGGTCAGTGCCAGAGGACCTTGATTAAGTAGGTGTCTTAGCATTTCTAGTGCTGTGGTAAAACACCAGGACCAAAAGCAACTTGGGGAGGAGAGGATTTATGTCAGCTTACAGCTTGTATTCTATCACAGAGGCAAGTCAGAACAGAAACTCAGGGTAGAATCCCTGAGGCAGGAACTTTAGCAGAAGCCATGGAGGAACTCTGCTTACTGACTTGCTCCTCATGGCTTTTTGATAGCACCCCGGCCACCTGGCTAGGGGTGGCACTGCTAACAGTGAGCTAGGCCCTCCCACATGCATAATCAATCTAGAAAATGTCCCACAAGCTTGCCTACAAGCCAGTCTGGTAGGGGCATTTTTCTCAGTTGAGGTTCCCTCTCCTCCAATGATGCTAGCTGGTGTCAAGTTGACATCAAACTGGCCAACACAGTAGGTAAGGAGGCTCTTAGTGACAGGTTATGTGTGGGAGGATTTCTCTAGCGGGATTAAGACACAAGAAGCAAGAGTGAAGTGGGGGCCTGTGAATAAGCATTTCTGACATGGAAGCAAAAATTAGAGGAAGAGACTACAGTGGGGTGAGAGGAGAAAGTGGGGCAGTTGGAGATGGAATGGAGACTGTAAAGATTCAAAGAGAGCTGTGCTATCTTAAGCTTCTTGGAAATTTTTAAAGAAACAGTCATGAGCTCTGGAGTGTATCATAGGGGGAGTTTCATCACCTGGCCAGGACTGGGAGATAATTCCCATTGGGTATTTTAAGTTGATGTTATGAATAGAGGTACAGACTGTCTGTGTTACAGGTTCTG
Organism: Peromyscus nudipes; assembly: GCA_902168325.1. Taxonomy (NCBI): domain Eukaryota; kingdom Metazoa; phylum Chordata; class Mammalia; order Rodentia; family Cricetidae; genus Peromyscus; species Peromyscus nudipes. Next base: position 29,441 of record CABHPH010152776.1, read on the forward strand.
TTTTCAAAGATGCCTCTGTACTGAGCAGCTTTGGAAATACAGATAGGTCTTTAAATGGAGGAAAGTCAAATTTGATTACTCTACAATATGATAAATATAACTTCTTCCAGAGGAATGTCTGACAGGTTTCCTGCCTCCTGATAAACACTTAGGTTTCCAAAGCTGTTCAGCCTGCCTCCACTACCTGTACAGATATCATTTGATGCTGTGGTATTGGAGGCTCAGAATATTGATGCTTATACTCGGGCTGTAGCTAACACTATGAATTAGAAACTGTCCTTTATCTCTGACCCATGAATATTTGGTCATCTGCCAGCATCTGTGAATATGTGGCAGCCCTCTATGAAACTGGCTCCTTTCCAGTTCTCAACAGTTACTCTGGCTTGGAAATGATTTCCCCCTCCATCTACTCAAGCCCCATAGCCTTTAAAAATGATTCAACAATCGGGTCCCTGTTTCTCTGAGCTCCTGGCAGGGTTAGAGGGCTGCTGCTCATGGATACAGTGGGTGATTCTTTTCATTAGATTCCTGGCAGTTCCTCTTACATGTTTCCCAATATCTGTAACTTAAAAGGGCATAGAGACTTAAAATTTCACACATTCATTGGCTTATACCAGATTTTTTATTTAATAATACTGCCTAGTTTTAATATTTTGTGATGGAATTGTATAAAATTAGTACATGGTAAATTTGTTTAGTTTGTTTAATTTTTCATCAGTAGATTACAATTCCCCAAATGAACATTGATATCTGCTTAGTGGGGTTGGAATTTCCTACTCTTCCTTAGTTTTTTGGGTTTTTTTTTTTTTTTTGCTTTTTAAAAATTTCTTATTTTTCGAGATGGAGTATCTCTGTGTAGCTTTGGAGCCTGTCCTGGATCTCACTCTGTAGACTAGGCTGGCCTTGAACTCATAGAGTTCCTCCTGCCTCTGCCTCTCGAGTGCTGGGACTAACAAGTGTGCGTCACCACCGCCCGGCTCCTCCTTAGTTTTGGTTGCTGTAAACTATTATTCAGTATTCATTCTATGACTTGCCTGAATGTGACAATGTCTTAATAAGACCATCCTCGGAGAATTTGATGATATGCTAATATTCAAGACACAGAGAAGACATTTAAGTATCAATCAAGAAAGACTAAAAATTTAACTATAAAGGCAAAACTGCCTTCGGATACAAGAGAAAAGAAACATTATTAGATTCTAATATTATTCCTGTTCTTTTCCATTGCAGAGAAACAAAACACACTTGATTTCCTAACAGCATAAGATTTCAACTTGTTCTCCATTGGTGAGAACGATATAGCATTTGCTCTAAGATTCTTCCAGCTTAACCTCCCTATTCCAGGCCACGACAGCTTCTAAATTCCTAAAAACAAAAACAGCAGCAACAGCAGCAGCAACAACAACAAAAACCAAAGGCTTATAAAAATGTCTGCAAACTGCAAATTGTAAAAGCAACTTCTCCACTAAACAGCTTGAGAGTTACTTCTTCCATTCTCTCCACTTTGCAAGTTCCTGTGGGACAATGTGACCTTTGGAAAGACATACAAATTAGAATTTTAATTTGCAATTTTACTCACACTCTAGAAATATGGGAATTCTAATGCGTGGGCAATTAACTTGTCAATTTGTGCCCAATCTTGTCTTGCTAATGTGCAATGATTGGTGTGAAAAAGAAAAGAGCCTAGGTAAATAGGAAATATGACCTATAATTTATAATTATACACAGGCGTTGACTTGCATTGAAATTATATTTTAATACTGTGTAGCTTTTAACCCTTTGAACTAGGTTTTTGGGTAAACGCTGTATTTTATTTTGGAGCTTTTTTTTTTTTTTCTGTTTATATGGCTTAATTTGTATCACTAGTCAGAATGCCCATCTGTTCTTTATGGGTTCTGGGAATAAAGTGCAGATTGTACATTATTTTTTTTTTTTCATAGAGAACGAAGCAGAACACAGTCAAAGGAGGAACACATCTGCATATTTATGAGGCAAATAAAAACAACACAACCATTAAAAAATTTCAGTTTACAGGTATTGCAATTACAAAAATTGGTTTGCTTTTCTTTCAGGTTATTTCTCTTTCAATTTCAATTTTTTCTCTGATAGTGCAGATAAAGCAGTTACAGGAGGATTAGAAAATATTTGAAGACACTCAGACTATGTTAATTCCAAAAATACCTAATTTAAAATAAAAGGAACTAAATCTTGTCTCTATCTTCAATTATTTTATGTTTGTTGTCAGCTGGCTGAGTGAAGAGTTCTCAGCTTTGACTGTTCATGCCCACAAACGTGTTATGAGAGATCATTTAATTTACATACAAAGTTCATAGGAACTCATCTTTGCCACTAGGAAAGACTACACACTTTTTTTTTTTTTTCCGAGACAGGGTTTCTCTGTATAGTTTTGGTGCCTGTCCTGGATCTTGCTCTGTAGACCAGGCTGGCCTCGAACTCACAGAGATCCGCCTGGCTCTGTCTCCCGAGTGCTGGGATTAAAGGCGTGCGCCACCACCGCCCGGCAAGACTACACACTTTTTGAGACTTCAACCCAAGGTGGTCAAATTCTATCCGTCATATCTATCATGTCTGGGGGACAAATCTGCTGAGAAATATACAACTGGTCCATTCCTAGAAGTATAAGATTACATTGGTTCCTTGTCTTTGTACTCAGGTAAAGGGTATATAGAATTTCCTTAGAAAAAGACCTTTACCCAAATCTCTGAAATGTGCTGTGTCCAGATCTTCTCTCAGAAAATATTTTGCAGATAAAATGATTTCATAGGGACATTTTTTTTTCACAGAAAATTTCCAGAGTTTAATAGTGTTTGATAGAACCACCATATTAAGCTTTGGGTATAATAAAGAGCTAGCCATTGTTAGAACTGGTTGCTGACTCTATCACTTGTAAGTCTGATAGACAACCATTTCTGAGAATGTTTAATATTTATAAAATGCTGTTGAACAGCTTTAGGATGGAGTGAAAACCATATGTTAAAAAAAAATGTAATCCAAGGTCTGCCACAGCATCTGCTGCTCCACTGTGCTGCTGAGACATGCCTGGAGAGCCTGCCCTTAGCTGCCATTCGCTCCCCATTCACACTCATGGAATCCATTCCTTTTCACAGCATGCCGGAGGGTAATGTGCTCTGGCTCACACCTTTCCAGTGATTCATAAAAAGTAGCACTGACCAGGCTGAGTGTGTGGTAAGACATTGGTAGTATATAAGAACGTCTTTGAAATTATGTTACTCCAGAAATATAAGCTGATTTAAATGTATAGGAGAGCAAATCTGCATAGTTTGGATTTAAATCATAAACTAATAGTTTAATCACACTTTTCAGTAAGTTCTTACATAGTAATGGTGTGATTCCATATTATTTTTAATGCATGTTAGATAAGTAAAAAAACAAAATATTTATATTAGGCATTATTTCTCATTCTGACTAGAAATACACATATGAATAGAAAATCTTTTTTTTAGCTTACAGTGATATTTTACTTGAATACTTGAAAGCTATCATAAAGAATCCTATTAATTTTTTGACATTGATCAGTTTTCAATTAATCGATTAACTGCTTCTTATCTTATTTCTGCCCTATATTTGATTGAATTTAGGTAGATATTATATTTCTATTCTTCCTCCTTTTTTCTTTAGCTCATATAATCTTCATGTAGGTTGATTGTGGTTGATGGACTTCAGAATGCAAGATGGAGACTATGAAGCAGACTGAGCACATTCTTTGGAGTTTGGTAGGATTGAACCTGAACCTCAGCTTGACTCTTTACCACCAGTTTGGTCTTAAGGATACCAACGTCTCAGAGACCCAAGTTCCTTATCAACACTAGATCAGGAGCAGATACTTTGCACCGTTGTTGGGCAGATTCTACAGAACACATTCGAAGCATGGAGGGGGACCACTCACATGATGTCTGGTGGTACCAATCTGGTCCTCTCTGGCATATATTATTTATATTTATAAATATATATTATTATAATTATATGTATAATTATAAATATATTATTTATAAATGTCGGGGAAGAAATTCGGCCTGGAGACAGTGATTCATACTTTACATCAGACTGGATGCTGTCTCGTTGTTTCCAGGGTAACCAACCATCCTGTCAGCCTGGAATGAGGGTGAGAGAAGGTTCCCAGGATATGGACTTTTGACACTAAAGTTGAGGAAGCCCTGGGAAATCTAGGAAGAGCTGATCACCCGAGATGTTTTACTGTATACTATTGAAGATGAGGGTCGATGTTTTTCAACAGACACTATGCTTGTGAATCAAAGTCAAAGGTTTGCAATGATGAGGGGCCACTCACAATAAGAATTAGGATAATTAGGCTTTACTGTGTTTTGTGCATTGCAGAAACAAAGTGTCTGCCTCTTGAGGAGAGGGTCTTTTTTTTTTTTTTTTTTAAAAAAATTTATTCTTCTCTCATACAGTACATCCCAGCTGCAGATTCCCTTCCACCCCCCCTAGACCCACTGCTTCTCTGTTTCCCTTCAGAAAAGAGCAGGTCTCCCAGGGATATCAACTGAACATGGCATAACAAGTTACAATAAGATCAGGCACAAACCCTCATATCAAGGCTGGGAAAGACAACTCGGTAGGGGGAAAAGGGTCCCAAGAGCAGGTCAAAGAGTCAGAGATACCCTCCTTACCCCCACCTTTCAATTCCCACTATTAGGAGTGCCACAAAACACCAAGGTAAACAACTATAATACATATGCAGAGGACCTAGCACAGACTGATGCTGGCTCTGTGACTGCCTCTTCAGTCAGTCTCTGTGAGCCCCTATGAGCCCTTAGCTGATTCTGTGGGCCGTGTTATACCGATGTCCTCAACCTCTCTGGCTCCTATAATTCTTCTTCCCCTTGCTTGGGGTTCCCCCAGCTTCAAGGGGAGAGCAATGGAGACCTCCAACATGGGCGGGCTCCCCCACTAAGGTTTGCCTCTGGGTCTCTGCATCTGCTCTCATCAGCTGCTAGAGGAAGCCTCTCTGATGATGATTGGGCTAGGCACTGATCTACAAGTACAGCAGAATATCATTAGGAATCATTTCATTGATTTTTTTTTCTACCCTAGGTCTCAGGGCTATCCAGCCTGAGATCCTGGTAATTCCAGGCAGTGTTGGGCATGGACTCCAGAAAGGGTTTTTCTTAATAGAGCTGGGTAGCCTGAAAACTGGAACTCACTGGAAATGAAAGGTAGCAAACGTAACCAAGTGATCTAACTGAGACCATGGCTTCAGCAAGCTAATAATTAACACAGAGTGTGAACTGTGCTGCTTCGTGACCTCTGATTTAGGGTTTTATTCTTTAGGCTTCAGTAATGATTGAAGGGAGGATGACTTTGGATCTCCTGGAGCTGAAGTTGCAGACAGCTGTGAGCCACCCAACAGGGGTCTCTCTGGAAGATCAGCTAGTGTTCTTAATTGCTGAACTATCTCTCCAGCCCCAAGTTTTATTATTTCAGATATGAATATTCTTTCCTTTAACCTGAACATTGATCTATATATACTTGGAAGCTGGGAATTAAGAGTGACATTTGCATTCCAGTGACTCCCTATATATACAGACGTGCAAAGCCAAGGCTATATGAGCTTTTTGATGGCGTGGTTGTTTAAAAGTCCTAAGTCCTTTTCCAATTACTTTTAGCAATAATGCCCTTCTGTTGCTTCCTTGGCTGAGTCTTATTAACATACAGTTTTCTATCTCAAATTACTTTGCTTCATTGCTGATGCCACACACATCTGGTGTAAACGAGGTCAGGTTGCCTGGTTTGTCCTGAGAATAGCCTTGAGTGTGCTGTTTTAGTCTAATGTTTGTGTGCATGTTTGTAGAAAACAGAGAGATAATTTGGCAAATAGCTTTGACTCTAGTTTAACCTCACATAAAATCATTATCTTAATTAAAAAGAAACTAGATTTAGAACGGACTCCCCTATCCATTGTGTGTCTATGTCTGTGTTCAACCACATATAAAGTTCTTAGGTTTTTGTATTGTCTCTGAATCAATGGATTTTGACTGAGCTGTTTCTTAGAATGACTAGGATCAGAGTCAAGGATGGGGGTGGAGTATTTAAGAAGTGCTTGTTCCTATGGCCCACCTCAGGCCAAATAAATCTGTATTTCTGGGGGTGGATCCATGTATTTGAATTCTTTTAAAAGATATCGTGTATTTTTTGTTTGTTTATTTTTTGAGACAGGGTTTCTCTGTGTAGCCCTGGCTTCCCCAGAACTCACTCTGTAGACCAGGTTGGCCTTGAACTCAGAGATTTGCCTGCCTCTGCCTTCCAAGTGCTGGTATTACAGGCGAGTGCCACCACTGCCTGGCTAATACCTTGTAATTTTAATGTGATCTTCTCAATAGCTTTAATGTTGGCAATGGGTCAAAAAAATGAGGATGGCAAACTGTTCCCAAATATCAGACAATGTGTAGTTAGATGTAGTTTACTGTAGTTAGATGGAGAGGAGAACATACATTCTGTTTTGAAGACATTCTCCCTTTCATTCTCTGGGGAGCTCTTCAACTCTCATGTCTCAAGGGTGAAGCTGTGCACAGTAATTGATGTCCTCCTTTCTGACGGGTGTGCTGAGTGCAGGTCAATGCAGGGGCCAGCATCTGGAGAGAGGAAGATGCTGTAACTGCCTGCTCTCTCAGGCAGCCCCTCTAGACCTGTGTTGGAATTAGGAAGGAAGTGGCTCTTACGGATGGAACCCGCGAAGCAGATTTTCTTTTCTTGAACTCTGAATGTACACTCTGGATGAAGCTCAGGTGAATGAATTTCAGGGATGAGTTCACTAAGCAGGAAGGAGGGGAAGGGGGATGTGTCCACTTGCAGAAATTAATAATAAAGGGGTCAGTTTGCCTTATCCTCCCCTAAATAACCACCAGCAACCAACAACCGAGCAATTAATTGAGATAGTCATTAGATCAGAAGAAATCTAAACTCTTCTAAGATTGAGTGTGAAAGACTGAAATTTAGCTCATAACTTACACTAACTAGCCTAGGAACATGACAAAAACCCAAGTGGTAATATCCTTGAATGACCACTTGTCTATCTATCTCATCCCTTGAATCTCCACCTTGAGGAAACAAGAACAAATCATCCGGGCTGGAGAGATGGCTCAGAGGTTAAGAGCACTGACTGCTCTTCCAGAGGTCCTGAGTTCAATTCCCAGCAACCACATAGTGGCTCACAACCATCTGTAATGAGGTCTGGCGCCCTCTTCTGTATACATAATAAATAAATAAATCTTAAAAAAAAAAAAAAAAAGGACAAATCATCCGCTGGCCCCAAAGGGTGGCTCTGTTTCCTAAGGTTCAGGAACAGAGCTGTCAGGAAAAGCAGTAGTGGAAGGCGGGGGTAAATGGGGAAACTGAGAGCAGATTTTAAAAATACTCAAGGACAGCAATACAGGGTCATTTTGTATACTGAAAGTTAAGGTTGGGGCAATATTACCAAGAGGCTGGGTTTTGTTGGATCTAATGGTTTTTCCTTTAAATTTATAAACACACACACACACACACACACACACACACACACACACACACACCCCTACCCCAGCACATACCCGTGGCTGGAT
>CABHPH010152777.1:0-10648 GCA_902168325.1 Peromyscus nudipes
CAGGAACAAAGTCCTTCCGTTGAAAGATTTGTGTGAAGACTAGGTCTCCAGCCTGTAAGGGGCTGTGGCAGTCATACCCTGAGCTGCTGAGTGGGAGCTTAAGGGTCCCCAGTACTTAAGGGTCCCAAGACAGTGACAGGAAGAACCAGGAGGAGCTCCTCTAAGGAGAGTGATGAATACAGACACTTGTTCCTCCCACCAGAGAACTCTCCAGCAAAAGACCAGTAATTGTCTCTGAGCCCATACGCAGCTAGTGGCTCAGGTTGGGAGAAACAGAAGAGCAGCATGGAAACTTCCCAGTCGCCAAATGGGCCGTCAGGTGTCATGAGGTCAGAGTTGTGGACAGTGAGAGAATTCACCTAAGTCACATCATATTAGCAGAAGGTAAGTTTATTGGGCACACTGCAAAACTGTGATGATCAGGGGTGACACCAGAACAGCTCACCACAAGGTGGACAGCAACTGCTTTGATTTCAATTCCCACCGCCATGAAAGTGAGGGCAGTTCTGATTGGTCAGTGTTTGATACTAACACTCGGTTTACGGAATAGCCCCCTCACAGGCACTTCTTCCCCAACACCAAGGGAAGCCAGAGCTCTGTAGAACTGCAAAACACCAATGGAATAGGCAAAGAAGCCCAGCAGCAGTGGCGCACACCTTTAATACCAGCAGAGCCAGGCGGATCTCTGTGAGTTCGAGGCCAGCCTGGTCGACAGAGCGAGATCCAGGACAGGCATCAAAATGAGACAGAGAAACCCTGTCTCGAAAAACAAAACAAAACAAAAAAAATGGCAAAGAAAATACAGGAGCTCGTATGGGAGATTTGGCAGAGAAGAAAGAGATAAGCTCTGTAATGGAGGGGATGGCCAGAGAGCATCCTTAAGGCTTCTGAAATGAACCTAGGTCCTTAGCCAGGCTTCAGCCTGCAGCCCTGAGGATTTTCCTGGAATTCTTGTGAGACCTTTGAGAGCTGTTTTTCCTCATGCCTGAGGCAGCTGTCACATGTGTGTTCTCGCTCCTGAGTTCTCATGAAGAGACTCTACCTCAGCCAGGAGCGGCCTGGAGAGTATGTTTTCCTTTCTGAATGAAGCAGAGTGAGAGAAGGTGATGTGGATCCCTAGTAGCCAGGGCAGTAATGTGGGCAGAACAGAGGGAGATGGAAGAGCTGTATCCTTGTGGTGGTACTGAAGGACTTGATTTCTTTCCTCTATAAGGATGACTTGGGTTTCTAAAAGGGTATGGGAAGGTAACTCAGAGGTTTAAAGTTCTTTCAGGGGACCAGAGTTCAGTTCCCAGCACCCAGGTTGGGCAGCACACAACTGTAAATCCAACTTGATGGGAATCCGACACCTCTGGTCTCCACAGGCACCTCACCCCACCACCACACACATACATGCACATAATTAAAAATAATAAAAATTAATTTTTGAGACAAAGTCTCACTGTATAGTTCTAGTTAGCCTGGTACTTACTATGTACCAGGCTGGCCTCAAACACACAGAGACCTGCCTGCCTCCCAAGTGCTTGGATTAAAGGTACCACATCCAGCAATAATAATGAATCTTGAAAAAGGGTATGTGATACAGGCCTGGGTAACTTGCTGTGGCTGAGAGTGAGAGAAAGGTAGATCTTCCCTACTTACTTTTCTAAAGCTGTTATTCCCTCAGGGTAGTTAGGATCATAGTTAAAAGTCACAGCAGAGCCTGGCAGTGGTAGCTCACGCCTTTAATGCCAGTGCTCAGGAGACAGAGGCAGGCTGATCTCTGTGAGTCTGAAGCCAGCCTGGTCTACAGAGCTAGTTCTAAGACAGCCAAGGCTACACAAAGAAACCCTATCTCAAACAAACAAACAAACAAAAAAGTCACAGTATAACCAGGTATGCTGGTGTGTACCCATGTATGGGTACAGCCCCAGTACCCATAGGGAATGGAAGGATTGCAGGCCCAGGTCCACCTTGAGTGATACCCTGTCTCCAAAAACAGGGTCAGTAGTCATGTGATAGAACAGTGGTTTAGATCACAGTCTAGCTTTAATTAATCTATGAGTTTATTTTGCAATTCTGAGGGTCGAGTCTCAGGGAAGTCCTCTGCCATTGATGTTTACCCCCAGACTCCCAACAGGTTTTCACAGGTAGAAGGGCCTCAGAGTCGGACAGTAAACTAGTGTCTTAACTGAAGTCCTGGGCTCCTCAGACTGTAGGTGGATTTTAGAGTTCTGTCTTCTAGTAAGGGACACAGTTGACTTTCCAGGAGTCTGTCATTTGAGTGCGAGTAAACTGTTAACAACGCAGAGCTGACATGGATTTTGGGCAAGAAATCTGTGCAGCAGGACTTGGGGGGCAGATGTGGCCCAATGGGAGGAAGCAGCCATTAACAAGACCAAGGATAAGGCACTGTGTTAGGCCCTGGAGCTGCTGTGCACAGTGGTGACAGAGGATCCAAGCACCCTGTCAACTGTGACCCTCAGGAAGGACAAACTGATAGAATTCCTGGCCACTCCCCCCAGCTACATGACGGCACATTCGTTGTCCAGCAGCCAAGCAAGAGGCTTAGTCATTCCAGGGCCTTACGTCCTACGTAATCCGTGCGCTGCATGGTCACGTAATTTTCGTGCAGCGTGATCACATGCATAGTGTAGCTACATAAGCCCATCTGCCCATGTGCAGGGGAATCCATAAAAAGCGGGTCATAGACTCCCTCACCTCTCTCTCCCTGCACAACCATTTCCATAGGCCTAAGCACTCGTCTCTGTTCCGTCTCTTAATAAACTCTTACAGTGGTTTTTGTTGCGCCTCGTGGCTTTTCTCGAACAGTAAACAGCGCCACTTAATGAATAACACAGCACTGCATAATAACTAACACAAACACTTTGAGATATTTTATGTTAACAATTCAGTATTGGGACTGGAGAGATGGCTCAGTGGTTAAGAGCACTGGCTGCTCTTCCAGAGGTCTTGAGTTCAATTCCCAGCAACCACATGGTGGCTCACAACCATCTGTAGTGAGATCTGGCACCCTCTTCTGGCCAGCAGGCATACATGCAGGCAGAACATTGTATACATAATAAATAAACAAATCTTAAAAAAAAAAAAATCAGTATTGAAGACCAGGTATGATAAGTACTTTTTCCTATAATCCCAGCATTTGAGGGTGGGGGTGGAAAGGACAGGACAGTTAAGAGTCAAGTGCAAGTTCAAAGACTTCCGATAAAGGCCTTCTTCTCAGAAACAGCAGACAAAGAATTTAGTCCTTAAGTCACATAACTAAAAACAGTTAAATATCTCTGTTTAGATTGACTTGGCTCGGCCTTTACACTATGCATACTGGGGGTGAATGTCATAGACAAGACAGCCCTAAGCACAAGACTGGACACCTGGGTCTTTATCAAATAGACAGGGGACAGCAAGTCCAGACATGGGAAACAGCTGACAGCTGTAACTAAACTAAAGGAAAGGTCGAATGGAGGACTGACATCGGAAGGTCCTATTAACACATGTTGTTTTAAGGATCACTTTCTGTCCTATGTAAGCAAAGACAATATAGGCCTCTACAAACAGTGCTCACCACGGTCAAGGCTAACATCCCCACCTCCACTCCCCTTGGTAACAGGGCAATTACTGCTCTCTAGATCTTCTGCTGTAATGGGGCTTGTCATCCTGGGACCTGAAAAAGGAAATTGAGTTCTCAGATAATGCAATCACTACCTCAGGGCCTGGTTATTTGGGACATTTGATGTGTGACGTCAGAGTCTAGAGAGACAATATTTTTTTTTTGTAGGTCACTTCTAAGAATTAGTGTGAGATGAAAGAGGAAACTTTCTCAGCCCTGTGAGTTCCAATGTTTGTGGTGGAGGGTTAATTCTCTCTCTGACATCTGAAAAAGAACATTTGCAATAACACAGTGTGGTAGGCTGAAGACTTCCCAAATGTGTCTACATCCAAACCCCCAGAACCCACAAATAGGTTGCCTTACATGAAAAATGAACTTTGAAGAAATAAGATCTTGAGATAGAGATCCTGGTTTATTTGTGTAGGATGGTTATAACAGTCCTTATATGGGGATGAAGGAGGTTGGAGCATCGGACGAGGTGCTTGATGAAAAGTAGAGATCGCAAAGATGGTGCTGAAGGAGAACCCCCCCCAATAGTGGGGGTCTCCTCCCTGACCCCAGATTAGACACAAATTATACCCAAACACCTATTTTCACAGAGAGATCCTTTATTAAGCAGGGGGGTGGGGAGTTAAAGTGGTTGCTTCTGACTCAGGCAGAAAACAGCAGCAAATGACCTTGCAGATGTAATTTTTAAGAGGAGGGAAAAGGGAAGGTCTGTGTTAGAATGGGCTAGGATGGAGTGGTAAAAGGGGAAGGGGACAAGGGAAAGGGGTATTTGTTCCGGGGGGACAGAGGACTGCCTCTGGATAGAGGGGAGACAGATGTGACACATAAGCAAATGGACGTTTATAAAGGTGAATGCGGAAACCCTCTCTTAGAATGAGGTGTTTAATTTTAATTGGGTATGTTAAGTGAGCCAAAGGGGACTTTCGATAGCTGGACTTTGGTAGTCAGCCTCAGGAGGAGGAAGTGGCCAAATAAGGGAATAAGGAATAGACTTTAGTAGCTCACTTTAGGAATGCAATCTAACAGTTTTTAGCAAGGCAGAAGAATGGGGGAGAAGGGCAAGGCCTGCCAGAGCCACATGCTCGAGTGGGCTAGTGTCCCTTTAGGGGCCATGAGCCAAGGAGTGTGGTCTGTCTCTAGATGCTGGAAGAGAGGAAGGTTGCTGGGAAGCCCTGCTGGTCGGAGGTTGCAGTCTACCATGGCCTGGCAGGTCTCTCCAAGCTCGGCAACATGGATGACCCACATCCCACCCCCTTACCCACTCCCATCCCCACCTTCCGGCAGAAGGCATCCTGTTCTCTACCTGACCTTTTTTGGAGACTGTCTCTAGGCTGGGATGCCTGACTTATCTCCAGTGTGACCCTGGACTCGGTCCCCTGCAGCTTTCCCCTTGCTGCCCGTATGGTAATTAGATATTGTACTAGGAGCTTTACAATAGGACCATGTTTCCACAGATGATAACTAAGACTTCCACTAGGAGCCTTACGATAGGAGCATGCTATTTAATGCAAATGAAGTGATTCCCGGCTATCATCCCTAATCCTGTATATTCCCTATACTCTGGAATAAAGTTGTGCTGATTCACTGAAGTTATATCCCGGAGGACTATCTATCTCCATCATGCTCACAGGCCACACAAAGCTCTCTTTTGTCACTTCTGCCCATTGTCATCATGGACGGGTGGCCAACAGGCCGCAGGTTAAAAGGGGACCCCCACAGAAGGTGATGCTATGAATGATTGTTTCCCTTCATATTTGCATGTTTAATCCCTCCCCCAAAGTGGTGGCATTAGGAGATGAGGCTGTTAGGGTCCACAAATCACCCCACGAAAGACCACCACTCAAGTATACAAAAGCAATACAAAAAAAAAACCTCACCACAGCTTAGGCCAGCTCCACACTGTTTCCTCACTGCTGTTTGTGCCCTCACTGGGCGCTATCTCAAGGCATTGGAGAGGTGATAAGGTTGTGAAAACAGAGACTCATGATTGGGATTAGCATCTACCACAAAGAGCTGTACACATTCGCTGCACTGTGGGAAGACTAGCCTCTACCAAATCTATGTTGAATCTAGACTCCAGCCTCCTCAAATGCAAGAAGTATATTTCTATTCTTTCTCATTTTGTTTTTTTGTTTTGTTTTGTTTTTCGAGACAGGGTTTCTCTGTGTAGCCTTGGCTGTCCTGTAACTCACTCTGTAGACCAGACTGGCCTCAAACTCACAGAGATCCACCTGCCTCTGCCTCCCAAGTGCTGGGATTAAAGGTGTTTTGCTGCCGCCGCCGCCGCCGCCGCCGCCACCACCACCACCACCTGGCTTATTTCTATTCTTTCTAAGACATCAATTTATGGCATTTTTGTTATAGCAACTTAAAGGAACATGGTCTTGCCAATATTTGGGAATAGCTATTTAATGTTGGATTTCTGATCCTTGAACTATGAGAATGTAATTTTAGGGTTGTTTGGGTTTGGGTTTGGGTTTTTCTGAGACAGGGTTTCTCTGTGTAGCCCTGGCCATCCTAGAACTCTCTCTGTAGACCAGGCTGACCCCAAACTCAGATACACCTCCCTCTACCTACACAGTCCTGGGATTAAAGGTGTGTGCCACCATAGTCCGGCTATTTAACTTTTTTATGTGTGAGTGTTTCGCCTGCAGGAGTATCTGTACATGCATGCCTAGTGCTGAGGAGACTGGAAAAATCCTCTGAGACTGGGGTTACATATGGTTTTCCTATTGTTGTGTAACACTCTCCTTCAAGATTAAAACATTCTTGTAGCATGAATCCTAATTGGTCTTATTAATAAAAACCCAGAGTCAGATATCAGGATGAAAGCTGAAAGATCAGAGCAGCAGAGCAGCCAGCCACTAGTTCTTACCTCTACAAAATCCTCAGCCTGAAAGGGAACTGAGCTCCTGGCTCCTCTTGTCTTATAGTCCTCTCGCTGCCCAGCCATATCACTTCCTTTCTCTACCTCCCAGTGCTGGGATTAAAGGTGTGAGATCCCAAGTGCTGAGATCAAAGATGTGTACCACCACTGCCTGGCTCTGTTTCTCTTTTAGACTGGATCAATTTTGTGTAGCCCAGGGTGGACTTGAACTCACAGAGATCCGTCTGCCTCTGCCTCCCGAGTGCTGGGATTAAAGGCATGTGCCACCACTGCCTGGCCTCTATGGCTAACTAGTGGCTTAGCTCTGCACTCTGGTCTTCAGGCAAGCTTTATTTGTTAGATCACAAACGAAAAATCACTACACATTCTGTTTTAATTTAAGATTTAAACATTCAGGAAGTTCCTTAAACAGGAAGGTAATCAGCTCAAAATAACTTCAGCAAATCCCTGAAACTGCCCAGATTCACTAGGCCTCTCCCTGCCAGAGTAGACAATAAAAGCTGAGCTGCACAAAAGACTGAGAGCAGAATAGCTGCCTGGAAAAGGCAGAAACCGGCTGGGCTATCTGGAAGATGTTTAGACCAACTGAGGCACCTGGAAAGGATACTCTCCAACCTGTTGAGCTGCCTACAGGCTGTGCAGTGTGCTCCAGATTCTTAGCTTTATGAGCTGTCATTTATGCTGGGTGGGCTTTGGTGGTGCTGCTGTTTTTGAGTCATTTCTGATCCTGTAATTAACCCCTCACTCATATTTGAAGCAGCCAACCCTTCTTATAACATGACTGAACCTAACAGGGCCAGTTTTTTTGTTTGTTTGTTTTGTTTTTTTTTTTTCAGGGCCAGTTTGCTAAGACCTCTGCCCATATTACCCCACCATTCTATGTTGACCCATGTCTGGCTTCAATCAGACCCTCAGGGAGTATGTCCAGTCTGGTAGCCAATCAGGGTCCTACCTGGCAGCAAGCAGGAATTGTTCTTGCTGTTTTCAGTCAAACAGACCCGTCAAACAGACCCCTGACTCTGCAACCACACTTACTGACCAGGTGTCATGAGCCAATCATAAAATGATTCCTGTACCAGTAAGAGTCTATACCCAATCACTTCAAAGTACACTTAACCACAGCTTGAATTCCCCTAATCCTAATTAAAAGGAGCCTGCAAGCTTCTCTCAAGGTCGCCATTTTGCCACTTTGTCAGTGAGAGACTTCACTCAGAGATCAGGCCTCAATTTCTGTTTCCTGAGACTGAACAAACAGTTTCTGAAAGAGCCATGAACAAAGGGCAATTAATCACTGGTGTCCCTGACAATAAGGACAAGGGATATAGGATGCACCAAGCCTGGGCCACTGAGCCAGCCCCCATAGTCAGTATGTGCTAGGCCAGTCAGCCTCCACAGCAGCTCAAGGACAAAGCCTGGAAACTTGTCTAAGCCTGCCCCCCAAATGGAAAACTGTAGCCCTGACCAGTCCCTAACTATCCCTGGCCAATTAGAACATACTAATATGATTGCCACTTGCTTAAGCCAAACATATCTAAAATGATCCAACTGCCTTAGAAACTCCCCTTCTGCTGTGCTTAAAAGGAGCCCACATGCCCCTCTCAGGGTCTTTGCCATCTTGCCTTTGTGAGGGACGGCAGGCCCCAGCATGCTGGAATAATAAACGTTCTTGTAGTTGCATATGTGGATGGTGGTCCTTTGTGGGACTTCTCCAGGGCCCTAACAGTCAGATGGTTTGACCTCAGCATGCTGGAATTTTTTATTGAACGCTCTTGCTGTTGGATGTCTTTCTGTATGCTGTGAATATGTGTTGCTCCCATTGGCTAATAAATAAAAATGTTTTGGCCTATGGCAAGGCAGCTTAGAGACAGGTGGGAAATCCAAGCAGAGAGACAGAAAGAAGAAAGGCAGAGGCGGGAGAGATGCCAGCCGTCTCTGAAGGAACAGCAAGACGCCAGCAGACAGGAAATGCTATGGCCACGTGGCAGCTTATAGATTAATAGAAATGGGTTAAATTATAAGAGCTAGCTAGCAAGAAGCCTGCCTTAAGCCATGCAGTTGGTAATTAACATTAAGCCTCTGAATGATTATTTTATAAGTGCTCAGGGATCATGGGGTCAGGCAGAACCAGAGGAACATGGGACCATGGGACCAGGTGAGACTGGAGAAATCTTCCAGTTACATTTTGGTGCCCAACATGGGGCAAGAGTTTCCACCTAAAACCTGAGAAAACTTACTGCTACAGAAACTTCCGCCTACACACTCTTATTGATTGTATATGTGACTGGTGGTCTTTTATGGGACTTCTGGCAGACCCTAACAATATTCCTATAAGTAACCTGATTTACTCAATGTTCTATTGCTGTGAAGAGACACCACGACCATGGCAAATCCTTTTTTGTGTGTGTTGTTGTTGGGTGTTGTTTGTTTGTTTTTGCTTTTTCAAGACAGTTTCTCTGTGTGGCCCTGGCTGTCCTGGAACTCACTTTGTAGACCAGGCTGGCCTCAAACTCAGAGATCTGCCTGCCTCTACCTCCTGAGTGCTGGGATTAAAGGCATGCGCCACCACCACCACCACCTGGCTCATGACAACTCTTTTAAAAGAAATCATTTAATCGGGGCTTACTTAGTTTGAGAGGTTTAGTCCATTATCCCAGGACAAGAAGCATGGCAGCATGCAAGCAGACATGGTAGCTGAGAATTCTACATCTGGATCCACAGGCAGCAGGAAAAGGGAGAGTCTGGGCATGGCATGGGCTTCTGAAACCTCAAAGCCCACCCTACTGACACACTTCCTCCAACAAGGACACACCTCCTAGTCCTTTAAGTAGTGACACTCCCTGTTGACTCAGATCTATGAGTCTATGGGAGCCATTCTTACTCAAACCACCACATACCCCCAATAAAACTCATTGGTTCACCAAGTTGGATTTTGGCGGCATTCATACTTTGGTCTATCATGGGTTCCCTATCTGGGGTGAGTAGACAGACACGTGTTGCGTCTCCCAAGGAAAAGTTTTGTCACATAAAACCCACAACATAGAGGCCAGAGGCACTGGATCTCCCTAAAGCTAGAGTTACAGGAAGTTGTGAGTTGCCTAACACGGCTGCTGGGAATTGAACTAGGGTCCACTCCAAGAGCAGCAAGCACTCTTATCTGTTGAGCTGTCTCTCCGGCCCAAGATCTTCTATATTCTATTTTATCATTTCCTCCTTCTCCTCCTCCTCTTCCTCCTCCTCCTCTTTTCCTTCTCTTTCTGATACAGTGCTAAAACCAGGTCATTTGCATACTAAGCAAGAATTCTACAATTGAGCTACGTCTCTAGTTTGCAGAGGCTCTTTTTGTTTTTTGTTTTGGTTTTTTTTGTGTGTTTTTTTTTGTTTGTTTGTTTCTTTTTTTGTTTTTTTGGTTTTTTTTTTTGTTTTGTTTTTTGTTTTTTTTGAGACAGGGTTTCTCTACATAGCTATAGCCCTGGCTGTCCTGGAACTCGCTATGTAGACCAGGTTGGCCTCGAATTCAGAGATCACCTGGTTCTGCCTCCCAAGTACTGGGATTAAAGGCGTGAGTCACCATATCCAGCTGTTGCTATTTTAAATGAAAACTCACCATAGGTTTGTTGCATGTTAGTGCTGTCTTAGTTATCTTTCTCATTGCTGTAACCAAATGCCTGACAATGAGCAATTTAAGGAGGAAGGACTTATTTTAGCTCACAGTTCGGAGGAACACAGGCCATAATAGTGGGGAAAGCACAGCAGCAGGTGCATGGAGCAGCCGGTCACAGGCAGCCGGTGACAGTGCACTCACAGCCTGGAGCTGGTAAGAGAGGAATGATGGCGCTCAGCTTGGATCTCAGCTGCTGGGATGGTGCCATCCACATTCAGTGTTGTTCTCTCCGCCCCACTTAACCCCCTCTGGAAACACCCTCACAGAGACGCCCAGAGGTCTATTTCCTGCAGGAGTCCAAGTCGGGTGATGGCTTCTTGTGCATAAATAGATGTGATCTCTCAGCTCCCTGACACCATGCCTGTCTACTGCCACCTCTCCCCTGCCACTATGGATTCTCCCTCCAGAACCACAAGCCAAACAAAGTCTTCTCCCCACCCCCCCCCCCCGACAGGGTTTCTTCTGTGTAGCCCTGGGTGTCCAC
>CABHPH010152777.1:19908-31952 GCA_902168325.1 Peromyscus nudipes
CCCTGCCCATTAGTGCTGCACCCTAGCTATGATGGAGTCTTCCATACAGCTCCAATCCCTGCCCATTAGTGCTGCACCCTTGCTATGATGGATGCTTTCCAGGCAACTCATAGAACTTACTAATAATAACTCAATATCCATTGAGTATCCTGTAGCAATAATGAAATTAGACCCAAAAGTAAACCTGCATGTGTTTGTGTGATTCATCCATTATCCTATTCGATTTCTCACATTGAATTATGGGTGTTTTTAATGTGGAAGTCTTTTTTTTTTTTAAATTTATTTATTATGTATACAGCATGTAATCCTGCAGGCCAGAAGAGGGCACCAGATCCTATCACAGATGGTTGTGAGCCACCATGTGGTTGCTGGGAATTGAACTCAGGACCTCTGGAAGAGCAGTCAGTGCTCTTAACCTCTGAGCCATCTCTCCAGCCCCTAATGTGGAAGTCTTATTCATACTATAGGCAGAGGATTAAGTGAAAAGAGACATTTTATCATCCACTGAAGTTTATCTCAGGTACGAGTTTCCAGCATAAAATCTTCTTCCTGCCCTCAACATAATGTCCCATATCTGCCTGTTGTTTACTTCTCATTTTTGAATTGAAACATCCACTCTTGGAGCCAGGTCTCTTAAGGTTCAGAAAACAAACAAAACTCACAAATCTCAGGAAGGTCCTGAAGCTTACAAGATCACAAGGCTCCTCCCCAAGCTTATACGATTGTGAGAGGAGACTCTAACCAGCCATGCTGCCTGCAAGTTCTGTAGGGAGTTCCAGGGATGTAGCTTTCGTGAGTCTCCCTTCATTGATGCTGGGGTGAACTTTTTGGGGATACAGCTCTCTTTGAGTCATCTATGCTGCTAAAAGAAACTTCTCAACCACACTTCTGTAAATGACCCCAATACGGTCACTGGTTCACTATGACAGGTTTGGATAGAATTTCTTGTCTGGTCTGTGGTCACTGTTCTTTCTGGGATGAACAGACGTATTTGTTCATCTCTCCCCAGAAGTCATACAAACCAACACTGGGCAACATGAGTGTTGTTACCCCCTAGGAAACTCACTCCTTATTGTACCTGGATCATATTTTTGTCTGGGTAGAATACACAGTTCATTCACTTTGGCAAATGTAAATATATTTATTCAACTAATAAAGAAATGAAAGCCAGCCTTGAATTTTATCCATGCTGGAACTTGGAGTTTTCAAGCTTCCAGGGTGCTAGAGCTACAGGCATACACCATCTTGCCTAGCTTTATCTTACACTCCTAAGTTGTACCCATCTGTGTGAGAATTCATATAGCTTCTGCCTCTAAGACAGAAACCGGCTCGAGAAATGGTTCACAACTGTATGTAACTCCGGTTCCAGGTGAGCTTATGCCCCCTTCTGTCCTCCATGGGTACTGCATGCACATCATACACCGACAGACATACAGGCCAAACACTGGGACACATAAAATAAAATTAAAGGTTTAAAAAAATAAAGACAGAAATGTAAGTTTGTGGAAAGTCCTACATCAAAAATATTTTGAGGGGGCTGCAGAGATGGCTCAGAGGTTAAGAGCACTGACTGCTCTTCCAGAGGTCCTGAGTT
The DNA here is from genome assembly GCA_902168325.1 of Peromyscus nudipes. Taxonomy (NCBI): domain Eukaryota; kingdom Metazoa; phylum Chordata; class Mammalia; order Rodentia; family Cricetidae; genus Peromyscus; species Peromyscus nudipes. The sequence continues at coordinate 21,503 of CABHPH010152777.1, forward strand.
CAATTCCCAGCAACCACATGGTAGCTCACAACCAACTATAATGAGATCTGGTGCCCTCTTCTGGCCTGCAGTCATACATGCTGTATACATAATAAATAAATAAATCTTTAAAAAAATTTTTTTGAGGATTCTCATAACTGAATGAGACACGTGGGTCATAGACTATTTACAGTCTGTGATTTAATTTAACTATTATCTCCTTTAGCATCGCAGATTCATTGATTATCCAGACTTGGTAGAAAACCTGGAACAAATTCCAGATCTAGATGGCCAGAAGCAAGTTGGACTGGCGGACAATCACTTTCTGGCCCGTAGTTCCAGTATTTCCCATATACCATTTCCCTGTTGCCTGCGGCCTCGGAAAAGCTCAGCTCTGTTTGGCTTTAGTTGATCCCACATGGGCAGCCTTGCAGCTCCTGGCCTCTGTGCGTTCCTCACCTATAAGCAGTAGGGCAAAGAAACTACCAAACTCTGTGGGTAGAAAGATTTCTTGAAGATCAAACAGTCAAGGCCATCTCTGGGGGTGAAGGGGCAGAGAGAAGAACAAAATGGCAGAAAAGCATGCAGATTCTGTATGACAGTCAGCAGGCAGGGATCTGAGCTGATACAGGCTGTTGGGGTTGACCAGGAATGAGGCACCCTTGCCCGAGGTGGCTAACCTTTGGGGGAAGGTCAAGGGAAGTTCCTGGAGGAGTAAGCGTGGTTCCTGGCAAACAGGAACCCGATTTAGGAGCTGTGCTTTTCTGGTAAGCAGAAAGGTTCCTTTAGGCTTCTTTACCCAACAACTGAACTGTTCATACCGCACCTTTACAGACTATCAGTTTCTTGTATGACTCAGATTATCCAAATAGTAAAAGCTATTTCAGGAAGCAAAGCAGGAGGATCTGTGAGTTTGAGGCCAGCCTGCTCTACATAGAGAGCTCTAGGACAGCTAGGACTACACAAAGAGACTCTGTCTCAAAAACAAACAAAAAACCATTGGATTTTTAAAAATCCAAAGTCTCTCAACTGCAGGCTCCTATAAAATAAAAAAATAAGTTACATATTTTCTTACTTCAGGAGTCAAAAAACCAGGCACAGTCACAAATCAAAGCAAAATTCAACAGTGTAAAAAGCTCAGCGTTGGACGTCTGGATCCTACTATCCATCCTCTGGGCTGCCAAGGGCCTGGGCAGCTCCATCAGTCTCTGCCCTCTGCAGCATATATAGTTTGTCTAATAAGCTCAGGTCAGCTCCACTTCCCAGGTGCTGCTGTCCTGGGTGGGCATCCCACAGTCCTGATACTTTAAATATGATGGGTTGTCCATATGCTGCATCTCTACCACTAGCTCCCTTGAGCATGTGGCTCCGGCAGGCCTTGCCCTTCTCCCCCATTCCCTCTGCCTTCTAGAGCTAGCTACCAAGGTCTCCTCTAGGGCCTGACTACCCAGGTCCAGCTATCTAAGTATTGAAGTCCAGCAATCAAAAGCCCCCTTTGGCTCACCTAATTAACATGCCCAATTAAAATCAAACAATCATCCTAACACCGATTTTCCCCTTTCCTACATAAACTGCCATTTTCCTCTGGGCCACACCTGTCTCCCCTCTAAAGGAGTCCAGAGGCAATCCTTTGTCCCTCCAGGACAAATGCTTCTTCCCTTTCTCTTGTTCTCTTCCCCTTCTCCCTCATCCTCTATCTCTTGTCTTTGTCTCTTATTCCCTGCCCTCTGTCCCTCTGGGGCAATGAATCTCCATTGTGCTGAGAACTTGGCCTTGGGAGTCCTGGGCCCATACTTTTCCTCTCACCGCCTCTACCACACGATGACCAGCCTCAGCTGCTCTCCATGACCCCTTCATGTCTTCTAAACCAATACCATGTGAGGGCCTCGTATAGATAACCAAGTACAGCTGCTAGTGTGAGATGCAGCCTTAGCCACCTCTCAGATTTTCCCTCAGTGATGCTGGTCCCTTAATCACAGCTAATTTTTCAGCCCCAGAAAGCCATCATTGACTGTCCCAGCCAAGCAAAGGTTTCACTTCTGTTATGTTGGTCTCTAGTAAATCATTGTTGATTCTTCAACCCAAGCTGACTGGCACTAGATTCTTAATTGAAATTATCACACCAGCCGGGTGCTGGTGGCTCACGCCCTTAATCCCAGCACTCGGGAGGCAGAGCCAGGCGGATCTCTGTGAGTTCGAGGCCAGCCTGGTCTACAAAGCGAGTCCCAGGAAAGGTGCAAAGCTACACCAATGGTAGTGTCTTTAAGGGACTCTCAAACTTCCCTCTGAAACTTCAGAAACCAGGCTCACATTGTCTGCACTGTTCTCAGCATTATTTCAGAGTTCCCACAACAGCTCTGAACACGCAACAGTTTTTCCAGCCCCATACCAAAATCCTTATAACCCTCCCACGGTTAGGACAACATGGTTAGGTCTGTCACAGGAATAATCTGCCCTCTGGTACCGATTTCTGTCTTAGGTTATGTTCTATTTCTGTGGTGAAACACCATGACCAAAGGCAACCTGAGGAGACAAGGGTTTGCTTCCGCTTACCGTTGTAGTCCATCGTAAAGGTAAATCAGGAACTCAAGCGGAAACCTGGAGGGGAGATCATGGAGGAATACTATTTACTGGCTTGTTCTTTGCCGCTCGCTTAAACTGCTTCCTTACAGACTCCAGGGCCATCTGCCCAGGGATGGCACTGCATCAGTGGGCTGGGCCCTCCCACATCAATCATCAGTCACAGGCTTGCCTATAGGCCAATCCGATGGAAGCATTTTCTCAGTGGAGGTTCCCCTTTCCCAGACGCTTTAGCTTGCGTCAAGTTGACAAAAACAAACAAAAGCCCAACGCACACATATTAGCACATTACAGCATACATTTTTAAAGTTTTTATTTTTTTTATATATTATTGACTTTAGTGTGTGGGTGTGCACACACACCACAACACATATATGAAGGCCAGAGGACAACTTGTAAAAGTCCACTCTCTCCTTTCAGCATGTGGATCCCAGGATCGAACCCAGGCCTGGTGTCAGACGCCCCATCCACTGAGCCATCTCACTGGCCCATTAATTTTTTTTTTTGCAAGTCTAACTCTAATATCCAGCTGACCTCAAATGTGAGGCAATCCTCCTGCCTCAGCTTCCTGAGTGTTGGTATTACAGGTAAGAGTTACCACACCTAGAATTTCACGATTTTTAAAAGGACATACATAAAAGCCAGGTGGTGATGGTGCACACTTTTAATCCCATCATTTGTGAGGCAGAGGCAGACAGACCTCTGTGAGTTTGAGGCCAGCCTACTCTACAGAGGGAGTTCCAGGACACCCAGAACTAGACACAGAGAAAATATGTCTCGAAAAACAAAACAAAAATGTAGGCAGGCTTTTCTGTCCCACCAGTCAATTCCCAAATAACCACACAGAGACTTATTATTCATTATAAAGGCTCGGCCTCTAGCTTAAGCTTGTTACTAACTAGCTCTTATAATTTAAATTAACCCATTTCTATTAATTTACACATTGCCATGTGGCTTATGGCTTGTTACCTCTCCTGCATGTCCTGCTTCCTCTGAATCCAATGGCTGCTCTTTGACTCTGCCCTTTTTCTTCCCAGCATCCTTAATTTGGTCCTCACATCTAACCTTATGCTGCCTAGCTGTAGGTCAGTCAGCCTCTTTATTAAACCAATCACAATGACATACATTCACACAGTGTAAAGGAATATTACACACACACACACACAAATATATTGGTAGGTTAAAATAAATGTTGGGATTAAAACCAGATGGAATTCAGAGGAAGCATCTTTCCATGACATGTATTCCTGGCACAGAGTGTGTTTTAGGGTGGAAATAAGACCAATATACATGCTTTAATTTTTGTTTTTGGGAAAATGCCTGTCAGATTGATATGCAGGTAATACTGTGGGTATTGTTTTTTAAAGTGTATGTGTATGTGTGTGTGTGTGTGTGTCTGTGTGTATGTGTGTGTGTGTGTGTCTGTGTGTCTGTGTCTATGTGAGGGTATATGCATGTTAGTGCAGGAGCCTACAGAAATGAGAAGAGGGTGTCAGATCTCCTGGAGTTGGGAGTTATAGGCTGTTGTGAGCCACTCAATGTGAGTGCTGGGAATTGAATTTGGGTCCTCTGGAAGTGCCCTAAACTGCTGAACCATCTCTCTAGCCCCCATATTCCTTTTAAAATAACAGTATAGCAAATACATGAACATGACCTCATGTGTTTTTCCATCTTTGACTTTATGTGGTGCTGGAGTAAGAAAATCATTTCAAAATTTTAAGTTGTGATTAAAATGTCTAATCTCAAATAAATCATATGAATTAAGTAAAATAATAAGTTATTTGAAGTTAATATTAGGAAGAAGCAGCAACCTGGGTGGCCAACAGTCTCTGTGGCTGTGATGTGGCTCCAGCCTCCTGACTCAGAGCTGTTGACATAGGAACGGTATTTAACTGGGGAATTAAACAGCTCAGCAGTGCTGGAATCACTTCTGTGATATCATCTATGTCCTGCTGCCAGTAAATGTTCTGAAAATACTCTGTTCTGGAAAAGCTATGTCTCAATGAGAACAGTCAGTCTGCCAAAATAATTCTCACCACCCCCTGCCTCCAAACAAGCGAGCCACGAAAAAAAACAGAGCCATGAATGGCCATCTCTGCAAGGAGGCATTTCCTGAGAATTGAGACCAAAAGGCTTTGTGCATGATTCCCCTTCCCATTTATTATAATAAATTACCTGAGATGACAAACATCTAAGGAGAAAATATTTATTTATTTTGACTCAGAGTTTTAGAAGTTCCAGTCCATTGAAGCCTTTGCGGGGATGGGGGAGTGGAGTGGGGGAGTGGGGGGGTGGGGTGGGGGTGGGGGGGTAGGGGTAGGAAGAGGGGGTGGGGTAGGGGGGAGTGGGGTGGGTAGGGGGTGGGGGGGTTGGGTGAGGGGGTACTGAATGGCAGTAGTGGGGAGGACATGGGTAGGAAGCACAAGGAAGAGGCCTTAGTCAATGTGAAGCTAAGCCCCTGCCAATGACCTAAGGACCTCTCACTACACTACACCTGAGCATTCTACCCTTCTTCTCCCCCCTCCTTCCCCCTTTCCTCCTGCTTCCCCTCCCCCTTCCCCCTTATTCCTCTCCCCTCCCCCTTTTTTTTCCTCTTCTCCCCACCGGGCCCGCGCCCCACTCCTCCTCTCCTGTCTTCCTTTTCCTTTGGAAGAAAATCCAAATACCAGAACAACTTCCATAAAGTTTTTGTTTGAAGGCTGGCGTGGTATACACTCCTGTAATCCCAGCACTTGGGAGGTAGAGGCAAGAGGATTCAAAAATTCAAGTCCAGCCTGGAGTCTGGGAGACTCTGCCTCACCAAATCTCTCTCTCTCTCTCTCTCTCTCTCTCTCTCTCACACACACACACACACACACACACACACCACCACACCACACACACACAAAAAAAAAAACAAAAAAAAACAAAAACAAAAACAGAAACAGAAACAGAAAACCAGATGTGTCATTTGAAAGATGAGGTTAGCACCCAAAAACACAGGATAAAGTCAAAATTTTACCAAGCTAGAACTGCATTAATAAAACCAGGCAGTGGCAGCGCACGCCTTTAATCCCAGCCCTTGGGAAGCAGAGGCAGGTGATCTCTGAGTTCGAGTTTGAGACCAGCCTGGTCTACAGAGTGAGTTCCAGGACAGCCAGGGCTACACAGAGAAACCCTGTCACAAACAAACAAACAAACAAACAAACAAAAAAACTCTGCATAATAAAAAGACAACCAGCCTTTACTTCCATAATATAAGGAAATTTTCTTATCACCCCTACAAATGATCAAAAACTAGTTTGAAAATATATCTGACACACCCTCAAACAATTCTTTAAATGCTATAATTTGGCTAATTAAACCATTACTTCTGCTTTAAACATTTCCCCAAAATTTTATAGTCAGCATTTGTACATTTTCCAGATTCTAAATTCTTTGTTTAAAAAAAGTGTCACCATCCATATCTTGGACCTGTTAGAGAAAAAGAGCTCATCCTATATATTTTGGCAAGCTGTATGACGACACGGGTCCTCTTGATTACATTTTAGTGGGAGTTAGTTCCAGAGCTTGGCTAGGGAAAAAAGGATCCAATGGTCTGAAGTAAAGCATGGCTGAAATAGTGTTTAAAAAGTAAAACAAAACAAAACACTAGAAGTTATTTTCAGTTGAAGAGAACTGTATGTTCCCGATTTTCTCCGGCTTCATTCTACGCCATTGTACCATTTCCAACCACCAGGCTGACAAGAGGGCTGAGGCAACCCTGGTCAGAAGGCTTTTCACATTTACTCCCTCCTCATATCTGACCCACCACCAATATGGGCGATGAAAATAACTCTCCACTCTTGGCGAATATACTGCAAACACCATCATTTAGTGATTGCTACGGGCAGTGGTCCCGAGTCTGCCCTGAGGTTCATGGTCACGCCTCAAAAGCCCACTTTGTTGTTCCTCCAAGCACTAAGACTCTGAGTGGGAGTGGTCAAAGTAGATAGGTACCTGAAGCTATCTTCCTCGGGTTCCTTAGGTGTCTTAATACCCATCTTTCTCCTCCAGAGCACACTCGGCCCCTCTGCTTCCCCCTTTGAGTACAGCTACTCATGGACAAAGAGCCAGCCAGTGGTGAAGGGTGAGGACAAAGTCCAGAACACTCTCCATCCATGAGGTAAGTTCTAGGGCTTCATGGCCACTGGGGTTCTAGGACGCCAATGAGTCCATTGAAAACCTTCCCTGCTGTAAGGTTTATTTCACAGAACCTTGAAGATTGGATGACCTGAGTGGAGCTAACGTTCTGGTTGGGGGGTTCTCCCAGTTGTCATAGTGAGTGGCCCGACAGAGCCTAGCCATCTGTGATTGGCAGCATCTGAGGGCAGCGAGGAGTCAACATGCTTTACCTTATTTCTCCCCACCTGTCACCCAAAGTAGTGACCTTACCCCTTGGTATATCACATGCTATCGCCCTGTAGGGCTTGGATGGCCTCAGCTAGTCAATGATAGCAGGATTCTAGTTGTCCTCTTCCGACTCTAATTACTGTGGCCGCGCTTGCTTGCCTGGTCAATCTCAAGCTCTTTGCCATGAGCTTTTCTCTTGACCATCTCCAGTTCAATTTGTATTATTAGCCTGATCTGTTTTACGTTTTTACTGAGTTTCACTCTTTCAAGACCTTCAAGGTTCTTTAGTGAGGAATTTTTTTTGGGGGGGGGTGAGGCTCATCCTCCAATTTTCAGAGTTTTTTTTCTTTTATAAATTTTAATATTTTATTTGATGCGTATGCATGTTTTGCCTACATGTATATCTGTATACCATGTGAGTGCCTGGTGCCTACAGAGGCCAGAGAGAGTGTCAGATCCCCTGGAATTGGAGTTACAGACAGTTGTGAGCTGCCATGTCGATGCTGGGAACTAAACCTGAGCCATCTCTCCAGAACCTTAATGTCTGATGGGAACTGGGAGATAAAATGTGGAAGTATAGTTTCCCTGCCTCAGAATTAAGGTCTAGGTTGAGATGTTTAAGAAGTGACTCTGGGATGGGGGTGGGGGTTGGGGGGTTGGAGTTTGGGGTTTGGGGTCTGACCTGGTTTCAGTTCTCAGCACCTATACAGCAGATCACAGCTCCAGTTCCAGGGGATCCCTCTTCTGTGCCTCAAGATCCTGCATGCATGTAGGGCAAGGTCACACTCACACACACACACACACACACAAAAAGATGTTTTTGAGTGCCCCTGCAAAGGCTGTTGGGTTTTCTTCAGCCCTTTGAGTGTTTTGCATCTTATAATTCACTGCCTTGAAGAAAGCCCTCCTTGTTCTCAAAGAGGAGGATCAGCACAGAGGGAAATCTCTCAACAGTTCTAAGAGAAGCAACATGGTCAGCAAGACCCTGACCAATGCCGGCAGATAACATAACTGCTTCTCTTTCCAAGTCCTTAGACATTAACCCACAAGGACCAGACCATTAACTGACCTTAACAGTGAAAAGGAAAATGGTTAAAACAGGCTACCTAGCTGGTTTTAAACGCCCAGTGGTAAAATACAGCTAGAAAGTAAAACAACTGGTAATAGTAATAATAATAATACAAACAAAAAGATGGAGTAAACAAAGAGACAGACGGTCGGTGGTGGTGGTGGCAGCGGCGGCGGCGGCGGTGGCGGCGGCGGCGGCGGCGGCGCATACCTTGAATTCCAGCACTCGGGAGGTGAAGGCAGGCAGATCTATGAGTTGAGGCCATCCTGGTCTACAGAGTAAATTCCAGGACAGCCAGGGCTACACAGAGAAACCCTGTCTCAAAAATAAACAAAAAATAAACAAAAAGAAAAATGACAAGTAACTGTTCAGGCCTTACAGGCCTCATTAAATCCTGCATGTGGTCTACTGAGCCATGTAATTAGTCACAGCCACCTCAACTATTACATATAGATACACTGAGTTTATGCAAACCTATTTAGAGAGCTTTGTGTAAATCTGTTAATGGACTGGACATTGTTAATGTAATTCTTGACTGTATATATTGTATATACTTATTGTATATAGTTTTTCTTATAATAGTTATAATCTTCTTTTATTATTTTAGACAAAAAAAAAAGGTGAAATGTGGTGATATATTGTCTACCCTAATAAACTTTGTCTGACACCAGAGGACAGAACAAGCCACTAGATTAAACATAGAGGCCAGACAGTGGTGGTACACACCTTAAATCCTAGCACTTGGGAGGCAGAGGCAGAGATCTGCCTGAATCTCTGTGGGTTCAAGGCCACCCTAGACTACATGAGATTAATCCAGTCTAAAGGAAACAGAGGCAGGCAGTGGTGGCACACACCTTTAATCCTAGGAAGTAATATGGCAGGGTGAAGAAAGATATATAAGGCATGAGGAGACAGGAACTAAAGGCTCTTTTTGGCTGAGGCCTTTTGGGTAAGGACTCAGAGGCTTTCAGTCTGAGGATACCTGGAAACAGGATCGGCTGAGGAGCTGGCAAGGTGAGGTTGGTTGTGGCTTGCTCTGCTTGTCTGATCTTTCAGCTTTCATCCCAATATCTGGTACCGGATTTTTTATTATAAGACCATTTAAAATTTGAACAACATCTATTTATCTACTTTATGCGTTGGTTTTCTTCATTATTTTTCTTTTGACATTTTTGGTACTCTTTGGTTACAACCTTATACTATCTTCCTTTAATTCACCCCACCATCAGATTCTTACAACTGATCTTTTCTATCTTGCCACATTTTGTTCTTGTTTTATTTTTTGTTTTTCGAGACAGGGTTTCTCTGTGTAGTTTTGGTGCCTGTCCTGGATCTCGCTCTGTAGCCCAGGCTGGCCTTGAACTCACAGAGATCCACCTGGTTCTGCCTCCCGAGCGCTGGGATTAAAGGTGTGCACCACCGCCTGGCTGGTTTCTTGCCACATTTTAAAAAAATAAAGATTTTGTTTATTTCTATGTGCATGTGTGTAGCAGGTGATTGTACACGTACGTGCAGTGCCTATGGAGGCCAGAAAAGGGATCTCCTGGAGCTAGAGTTAAAGGCAGTTGCAAGGTGCCTAACATAGGTGTTGGGAACTGAACATTGGGTCATCTGTAGGAGCAGTATTTTCTCATGACCTGTGAGCCATTTCTTCACAGTTCTTCAGTCTCAACTTCTGATTGATTGATTGATTGATTGATTGATTGATTGATTGATTGATTTTGTTGTTTTGAGACAGAGTCTCCATGTGTAGCTCTGGCTGTCCTGGATCTCGCTCTGTGGACCAGGCTGGCCTCGGACTCACAGAGATTCGCCTGCCTCTGCCTCCTGAGTGCTAGGATCAAAGGCCTGTGCCAGCACCCCCTACCCCCACATATTCTTAATATGGAACCATCAGGATGTTTTGTTTGTTTTTTAACAATCCATGGGCTCTCACTCATACCTGAACTCAATTATACCTGTGCACTAGTGTGTGCACACACTCCAACCACACCAAGAACAAGTGATAAAGGATGGCTCTTCTGAAACAAACATGACCATGGCTTTCCTGGTTCTTGTCTTTTCTGGGGCCATGGGCTATTCTTGCTTAAAACTTTGTTGTTGTTGTTGTTGTTATTGAGACAGGGTTTCTTTGTGTAGCCTTGGCTGTCCCAGAACTAGCTCTGTAGACCAGGCTGATCTGGAACTCACAGAGATTCTCCTGCCTCTGCCTCCCAAGTGCTAAAATTAAAGGCATGCACCATTACCCCTTAGCTTAAAACTTGTGGGGTTTTTTTGTTTTTTTTGTTTGTTGTTGTTGTTGTTGTTTTGGTTTTTTTGGGGGGGGTTCAAGATAGGGTTTCTCTGTGTAGCTTTGGAGCCTGTCCTGGAACTCACTCTGTAGCCCAGGCTGGCCTTGAATTCACAGAGATTGGCCTGCCTCTGCCTCCCAAGTGCTGGGATTAAAGGCGT